>JAKCPB010000861.1:0-68907 GCA_021442155.1 Cymbidium sinense | reverse complement strand
GCATAGAAGAAAATACATTGGGGATAAGGTTTGAATTTGATTTGATTATATGATTTATGGAAGAAGATTGGTGGGGATAAGAATCTATAATCCAGGGATTAAGATGAATCGACTTTAATTTGTTTATTTTAATTGATGTGGAGGCATATTTCTAGAGATATGGGCTTAAGTGAGGGATTGGGTATATGAACCTTCCACTAGGGAAGTAGGTTGGAGCTATCCATGGGGATTGGGATTTGAGTTTGATTTCATAGATTGTTTGGGATGTATCCGGGAATAAGAGTTTGGTTGGATTTCTTTGATTTAGACTCTACTAGGGATTTAGTTTAATTTTGGCTCCCTGGGAGGTTGGTTTTGAATTTGATTATTTGTTTAACTTGTTTATATATGATTTGGGGCTCCACAGAGAAGGGTGTGATTTAACTCCATGGGAAAATTTGATTGGGTTTAATTTAATCTTGAGTTAATGTATGGACCTTATCGTGTGGGATGGACCTTGAGAAAGGGCTATATCTTGACCTACCTCAGTTTACAAATCCAAGGGATAGTCTAGGTGGGGTAGAGCTAGCCAACTAAGGGGTTTCCTTTGGTGTGCAGTGCTAGGAAGAAGGAATAGACTTACATCTTCCAAAGTAAGGAACAATAGGGGTGACTTGTTGGATGCACAAAATTGAACCTCATCTAGGACTCTTGAGTGAATCTTTGGACTTATGTCAACTCAAAGTAGTCAAGATTAATTTTATCTTAATTTCATGATATTTGATATGGTTTGTTTGGTTTGTTTTGAGTTTGAATTGATGTCATATCTGCTGGTGATGTGAGCTCGATCAAATTTGATAGATTTAATTTATGGATGATGTTTGTGTTTGATGGACCCACTGAGAAGGGGCTATATCAAACTTGTCATATCTTAGATTTATAAATCCAAGGGATAGTCTGGTGGTAGAGCTAGCCAACCTGGGGTTACATTTTCTGATGGTGCTAGGAAAAAAGGCATAGTAGACTTACATCTTCTAAAGCGGGGGAATCAGGGTGACTGTTGGTAGCACATAAATCGAACCTACTTAAGGGGTGACTACTAAGTGAATGCTTGGGGACTTATATCAACTCAAGAGTAGTCAGTGATTCTATAGGGAGTTTTTGCTTACCAGATATGATTTTGGGAAAAGGTACCGCTAGGGTGTTCTAATCCATAAGTGAATATATATTTTGTTTATATGTTTGTGGACCGTTGGTGTGAGGACCATAATGAGAAGGGGCTATGTGGCCCCTTATCTCATTTACTAGACCAAGGAGAATCGCACATGGGATGGATTCTCCAACCTCATGATGGTTATTATAAAGGGGAATATCAATTTGATAGTAACGGTAGTGTCTAAATGGGGTGCAAAGGATGTGATCCAAATATAGTGCCACAAGGGAGGTCTTTGCTAGGGTATCTTGAGCCCAAAGCCTAGGTGTATAGTATAGTGGCCAACCCAAGGAGAAACCGTAGTAGACTTACATCTGCCATGAGTGGTGTATCCTAAGGTACGAGAACCAACCTATGGTGTATCCATCAGCATGAGTGGTGTATCATCGACATAGTGAGAACCAACCTAAGGTGTTGGTGTGCAATCAATGGAAAGAAAGCATGTAGGCTTACAACTTTCCAAGTGATGTCGGGATAGTCTCATGGGATAAATGTTCTCGACCTAGAGACTACTAAGTGGGAGCCAGGAAGAATTGGACCTAGACTTGAAGCAGTCATGAGGGAAGGATCCATTAGGGGACTTATCCTAAACCTCAAATATACTCGACCCAATGATTGCAGAGGCTAATCCAAGAAGAAAGTGTAGTGACTCACATCCTCTTAAATGAAGCCAACATGAGGTAGCTTACCAACGCGTGAGGCCTATAACTAACAAGGTGCTGTGTTGGTGATCAAGTAAGGAAGAAAAGCGTAGTAGACTTACATCCTTCAAAGCAAGAACATCATTATGATGACACACTAGCAGGGTAGCACGACCTGTCTGACCTAGAGCAGCTAATGAGTGAGTGTCGTTAGGGGCGTTATCTGAACTTAGAGAAGCCCAAGATAAAAGATATGTGTTTGTTTTATATGTTTGTGTGTAGTTTGTATTTGTGTTGTGTCGATGAAGGATAGGACACCTCTCGTTCTTATACCTACCATATGGTAGATTCAACAAGAATACTTTTGACATGGAAGAGATTGAATTTGAAATGGAATTTTCATTGATGATAATTATTTTCAAACATGATTTATAATATTTCTTTAAGTAGAGTCCATTGATTGGAAGCATATGACACTCTCCCTTATGATTAATAAGCTGATAAGATCCTCATTGGAAGGCCTTCTCTATGGAAAAAGGGCCTTCCCATGGGTTCAAACTTGCCTCCCATCTTACGATGGGCAACAATCGGTCTCCTTAGAACTAAAATAAGCTCTCTACTTGAAAAGCTCTTGGATGGACCAACTTATGGTGAGCTTGAATCATTTTAGCTGTACAACTTGAGGTTTTGGCATGCTCACATCTCTCCTCAAATCTTGAGCTCTTCTAACTTGGCATTATGTTGTATTGATCTTGCTACCCACAACTATCCTTAGTGATGGTTGGACTTCTAATGGTAGAATGGCTTTGGACCCATACACTAGAAAAGAGTAGGCTAAGTTGGAGTTCTAAATGTGGTGCAGTAGGTTAACAAGGCTTCAACTAACTGCCCATTCCAGTGTCGCTTATTATTGTCGAGTGTCTTCTTTAGTATTTACATGAGAGTTTTGTTGAAGGCTTCTGCTAAAATTTTTTCCCATGTAGTTGATGGTAGAATATCTCCAATCTATGTTGTGTCCTTGAGCAAAGTTGTTGATCTCGTGCTCTTGAATGTAGTACCATTATTAAGATATAATTCATCACTGAACCTATATATGATATGGTTCTAAAAATTGGAGCACATGTTGAGTTGTGACCTCTCTGAGTGAAATCACCTTCACTCATTTGGAAAAGTAGTCAGTAGCAGCTAAGATGAATCAAATGACCCTTTGAAGTAGGAGGATCAATCGGACCACTATGTAGTACAACACTTGAATGGCCATGTAATGTAAGATGTAGAATGTTGGGTGGTTGTGTAGGACCACACCATGTATTTGACATTGGTGGCATCACTAGTGGTATCCATGCAATCTTTGATCATCGATGGAGTATCCTAATCTCTTGATCTTAGCTTTCATCTTCAGACTAGATTGGTTGGCTCCACATAATCACGGTATTCGATCACAATCTTAAGTGTTTCATGCTTGTCTAAACAACATAACCACATATGATTGAAAGATTGCTGGTATAAGACACCATCCATAAGAGCATAGGAAAATGCTCTCTACTTCATCTGATGGGCTTGGGATGTCTCTTGAGGTAGTTTATCTTTATTTAGGTAATCCATGAATGGTTGCCTCCAATCTAACTCCTCATCCTTCTTGGCAATAAAACCTCCCCTTCAGAGTACTTTTGATGAGTTCAATATCAATAAGGGATAAGACTTGTCTATTTTGGACATTTATTGATATGAACTCATCCTTTGGACATGCCAAATCCTTGGCAAGCTTAGCTTAAGAATATCCTGTGGAATTCTCTCCTCAAAGAATCTTATAAATCATAACCTCTAGGATTTGGGCCAACAACTCCATGGTGTACTTATGGTAGTGATGGAGCTTGGGCTTTATAACCTTATAGGACCTAGGGATTTGGTTGATAACTACCCAAGAATCCTCGAAGATGTTGATGTTCTAGATGCTTAGAGTAATGACTAACTCCGTCAATCAAAGCCTCATATTTGTTGTTGTTGAGATTGCAGATGATATGAGAATCTCATCACATTCGGTCGAGTTAAGAAAACTATTCCCCTGCCTTTCTTAGAATAGTAGATTATGGTTCTTCTCCTCTTTGAGAGAAAGCTGCACCATCAAAGTACATCTCCCAACAATAAATGCTAGTATCCCCTAAGTTCATGATTCATTCATGGGAGATCATCACTAAAGAGTTAGCGAAGTGGGTGTCCTAAGAAATCACTTGGCACTTGTCCTTTCACCGCATGAGAGGGTTACAAAGGTAATGTCAAAGCGTGAGAGATCTTGGACTCATGCCAATCATCGGATAGCATTGACCATGTCATGATATACTATAGTGGATTGATCCTAGAGATTAAGCTCACCTTATGAGGAAGCATGTAGTGTCATAGCTTTTGGGATGTAAAGGTTAAAGCTAGGCAATGCTTCTCAATGGGTGGATAATTAGTCTCAGTATGGATTAGATGATGGCTAAGGTAGTATAGTGCTTTTTCCTTCCCTTCATCATTAGCTTGGGCCAACAAAGCACCAAGGGAGTCATCTAACAGAGTGTAAAGTATAAGTGGCTTGCACGGATAGAGTGCTAGAAACCGGCATCATTATCGGGTAATGCTTGATGTCTTTGAAGGCATGCTCACACTTATCCCACATAAACTTGGCATCCTTTTGACAAGTGTTGAGAATGGATGACATCTTCCCAATAGGTTGGATATAAAGCATCTTAGATATATAACCACCCTTGGAATGATCTAAGTTGAGTTAAACTTTTAGGGGGTGGCATTTCTAATATCACCTTGATATTCTTTAGATCAATTTTGATTCCCTGGTGTCAAACAACAAACCCAAGGAATTTCTTTGAAGCTACTCTGAATGCACACTTCAGGGGGTTCCTTTTGAGGTTAAATTATCTTAACTATTCAAAAACTACTCTCAAGTCAAAGAGATGTTCTTTCTTTTCTCAACTTTTGATCAAGAGATCATCGACATAACTCAACTTGATGATGAATGAGTTCATCAAGATTTGAGTCATAGCTTCTTGGTATGTAGCACCGCATTTTAAGGTGAAAGGCATGACCTATGTATAGATTACATTCGAGGTTCTAAAAGTAATGTTTCTTTCATCTTGAGCCATCTTTATTTGGTTATATCGGATGAGCCATCCATGAAAGAGAAACGCATGAGATGAGGCAATGTCCACCATCAACTCGATTGGTAGTAAATTCATCTTTTGGACATGCCTTATTTAAATCCTAAAATTGCATATGGGAATTTGGCCATTCTTTTTCTTAACTGGATGAAGTTGGCTAACCAAGGTGGGTATTTTTCTTCCTGGATAAAACCATCATCAATCAATTTCTTGACTCCATAAATGACATGTTGTTCAATGTCTTATCGCATGCATCTAGGAGCTTGATTGATAGGGTTAGCAGTAGGCTCTATTACTAGTTTATGGACCGCTATGTCATGAGCCAATCTAGGCAACTCTTCATAACTTCATGTGAAGTAGTCCTTAAACTCAATCTAACTAAGTCATTAGTTTTAATTTCATTCAACAAAGCGATGTATTTGGTGTGGATCTTCTTAATTCTAAGTTGATTTCCTTGAGCTCATCGATGGTTGACTTGATCTCTTCTTGAACTCTGTGCATCTTTGACTTCAAAATCATGGATCATCTAAAGTTTCTAAGCATAGCTCCTCATATGAGTTAATGTGATTTGAAAAAACTATCATTCAAATGATTGGTGATGACTAGTAATCATCATCATCATTGGACCACTACCAAATCTAATCCTCGTCTTGATTGAGAGCTTTTGCATTTGTTCTTCCATATTATTTTGAAGTAGTCTGGCCTGTGCTTTGACCAAGTATGTGGGATTAACCCTTTCTTTGCTAAATTATGAACACAACCAATCAAACGTAATTCTATTAAATCTTTATATGAATCATCCTCAAGTTCTACATCAACTTCTTGACTTGAGGATGATGCTCCCAAAAAGAACCTCTGTGTCTTCACACATGTGGATGACTTAGGGGCTTCCTTAACTACCAAACCCTCAGATTTTGAGAGGAAAGTGGGGTTAGAGCTAAGGTTCCCAATGATGCTATTTCACATATAGACTTGGATACACTTATGCTTTGCTTTGGTGCCACCTCTAAGAGAATCTACTATTGCGAAGAGCTAGCTAGTATGCTAACCATATAAAACTCATCCTATGAGCTAGATTCTAAGTATATATAAATAGCAGGTGTACTCCTGATAGCTGAGACATATCTTCTATTGGGTGGCCAATAAGGGTTTTCCACCCTAGGGGCCGACTCTCGGCCTCTTCCTCACTAGTGGAGGTCGGTCATCCCCCATATGTTTGAATGGAGTAATGAGTGGAATCTAATGTGATCCACTTCCTCCTCCAAGTCTATTTTGCTCCCTTTTATTTTCTTTTCATTTTCTCTTTTCTTTTCTTTTTTCTTTTCTCTTTCTTTTTATTCTTTTCTTTTTTTTCTTTATTTTAAACTTTGGCCAAGTTCACAAGAATAGACTTGTTGATTTTGAGGGAGGTAGTAAAGCATCCTCATATATCCAACCTTGAAATATAAATGGCTTGAGATCTCCTTTTGACATAGATGATCCCACCTCTCACAAACTTCATACTTGATGTAGAGAGGATGTAATTATGTTATTCTCATGTATCCATGTATTTGAGTCTATAATGTGAAACTTGGCTTCTTCCAATCATCTATCTCAAGGAAACACTATGGAGCCTATGGCTATTGACCTCACTTTTGGAGTGCATTCAATCTTCCCATCTTAGACTTAGAGTCTTCTAGACATTAAGACTTCTAGTCATAAGACACTTAACAATTAGGTAAACACTTAACCTAAGCTAAAGACTTAGAAGGGTTAACCATAGGATTAGGTTATGCCTTAGGGATTAGGATAATCCACCTACCTACAACCCAAATCCAATCCATGTTCACCTTCTCAAACCAAACCTCAAGTTCAATTCAAACATCAAATTCAAATCAAATCCAAACCCAAATTCCAAAACCAAATGATTGAAGCTCATGATCAAATCCAAACTTGAAACCCTTCACAAGCCATATGACCTATACCATGGACTTAGCCAAATCTTAATCCAAATCAATCCAAAATCAATTGATTTTCTCATAATCAATTTATATCTTCAATCATCTTTTAAATATAAATCAAATCTACATTCAAATGATGATCAAAACTAAATCAAACTAAATCAAATTAAATCAACCCTTCTAAGCCATATGACCTATCCCATGGACTTAGCCAAATCTTAATCCAAATCAAGTCAAACTCAATTGATTTTCTCACAAATCAATCATATTTTCAATCATCTTCACAAATTTAAATGAAATTATACATTTTAAATCATCAAAACTAAATCAAACCAAATCAAAATCAAACTTAAGCCACATGACTCAACTCCATGGACTTAGCAAATTCTTCATTCCAAAACTCAAATTCAATTGATTTTCTCATGAATCAATCATACCTTCAATCATATTCAAATATAAATGAAATGTACAATCATCAAGCCAAACCAAAATCAACCCAAGTCAAACCCAACTTAACCCTTTTGACTTGAAATGTTCAAATGAACCAAAACCCATTTGAACCCAAAATTGCAATTAAATTTATATATCAATCCCAAATCCATATATAAAATCAACTAAGTCAAACTCAACCCAAAATCAAGCCAACTAAACCCAATTGGTCCATTTGACCCAAAGTGGCCAATTTGACCTATTTGAGCCAAGTTCTAATCCTACCCAAATTGGATTGAACCAAGCCCATCAAAACCTCCCATCATGATTGTTGATCACCCTAGGTTGATCAATTATAACAAAATGGGTCAAACCAAGTCAACTTGGTCATTTGACCTAGTCAACCCCTTTACCCATATGAGTCCAAACTAGCCAAATTGCAACCTAAGCTAAATCCCTTGAAACCAATGATTCATACCAAATCAGAATCAATATTTGAATATGACTTGACCTTCAATTGAGTCAAACTAAATTGGCCCTTGACCCAAGTTGACCCAAATTGACCTAAAAGACCAAATTGGTCAAATCAAAATATAAACCAAATTGATTGCAACCAATGGCTCAAGTTCATTCCAAATTGATTGTTGAACTTGACCAAAGATGATTGGACCCAATTGAACCCAATGACCTACTTAGCCACAATTGACCTAAAGGTTCAAGTTGGCCTAAATCAAAACCAAATCCAAATTAATTAAAACCAAAATACAATCATCTTCAATTGGTCAACTAAACCCAAACCAAAACTAACCCAAGCCAATTTGGCCAATTTGTCAAATTGGTCAACTTAACCATTTGACCCAAATGAATTCAAATGACCCAAAATCAAATCTAAGCCAAACTAAACCAAACCAATTGAACCAAAACATCCCAAATGATCATATGAACTTGACCAAACCTTGGTTTGACCTAATTTGACCAATTGGTCAACTTGACACTAATTTGAATAAATAAGTCAAATTGAGCCAAACTAACCAAATCAACTCCAATTGACTTGAAATTTGGGCTAACCCACTTTTGGCTCATTTCAAATCTCAAATCAAATCTAATGCCAAATGATCATTCTACTCTTGGGTTAAGGGCATCACATGAGACAAATCACCCATGTGGTCATTTTCCATTCCCACTTGGTACTCTCAATGGTCCTGCACCTAGGACCTACAACTTGACCCAATGGGTGGTTGGGTTGGCCATGACCCATGGGAGGTGAAATCACCTCACCCTCCCATTGGAGCATTTGAAACCAGGACACCCATGATTCCTCCTTGGCGACCTCCACCTTCAACCAACCAAGCCTCCTCTCCCCCACATGACTCCCACGAGATGGTTACCCATAAGCCAAACCCGATCCCATCCGATCAAGATGAAGGTATACTCCTCATTTCCACTCAAACACACAAAAGCATTTCTTCCCCAAGCTACCCAGAGGCATAGAGCCATTCCAAGTTCCCAAATCTCATTCCTCTTCAAAAAATGCCATTCGTCATCCCAAAAGACATTCCCATTTCGACCTAACTTCCCCATTTCTCCATCAAACTCAAATTAACGCACCTTCCTATGTCTCGAGCAAGAATGAATCTCCCAAGCTTCAGCACGAGGTGTGACTTGATCAAAGCCAAGCTCAATCATCGGTTCATGGCCTTTGAAATGGTGAAATTGATCCAATTGACTCAAGAGCTTCATCTCCACTAGATGAAGCTTCCTCAATCGTTGACCTGATCTCTGATGAGGTATGCTTCCAAAACCGATCCTTAGGCAAAAATGGGTTGGAGCTTTTGAAGAAAACTTGCATCTCATGTGATCTTGATCATTGGATCCCCTTTGATCGATGTCATGAAGGTGTGGGATTAATCATAGCCGTTCTACATGATCAAGTGAGCAGTGGTGGACGGACTCCATTCTCCCTCACTCGCGTGATGTTAGATCACGTATCGTCCATTCTACATGATCAAAATGGATGGTCATGATTAGATCTGCTAAATCGATCTAATTTAATCTATTAAGTTGTGGGATTAATCATCATCAATCTTAGATCGGTGAATGAGAAAGCATGTCCACTATCACATAGGTTGGATAAGTTTTAAGTAGCCAATCCATGCGCCATGTGGAAAGCATCATGTCAGCATACATGGTACATGATTAGGCTTTAATTACTTAATTAATCATTTTTTAATGGCTAAAACTTCTAAAATCATAAAAATCATAGAGAAATAAAAAATGCAAATAATACTTATTTTAAAGGTATTTTTGGAGGATTAATTAAAATGATCTTAACTAATTTTTTAATAGTAATTAAGGTTTAATTAAGGTTTAATTACAAAATTAATTAGCTTTATTACTCTTACTTGAGCAATTAATCCCAAATTTTTTGTTAATTTAATGGGATGACCTCTCTCATGATTTTCTTGGGATTTATTGCTCACTTAATTAGAAGAATTGACTAATTAAACCTTAACTACTCTTTTAAGTTAATTAATGATTAATTAATCCCATGAATATTAATAAATTAGCTAATTAAGTTTATTAATCATTATTTCAATTAAGTGAACTAAGGAATAGGTTGGGACCCCTTTCCAAGTTCATTTGACCCTTTTTAAAATGAAATTAGTTAAGATTTAACTAATTAATTAAATCACTTAATCAAATTGAAAACATAATCACTTTAGACCTTAATTAATTAAATCATGGGGTAGATATTTAAGAGTTTAATAACTTAAAAGAGTTTAATGAAATTATGGTTAGTCCACATGAGTGGGAAAACCATAAGAGTAATTAATTAAGTCCCTTAATCTAACTATTAATCTTGAGCCAATTGCATTAGGCCCTTTTTATTTCCTAGGATCATTGCAAGTTTATTTTCCATGCATATCATGTTGGCTCATAATTATTTAGTTAATTACTTTAAGGTGACATAGGTAAGGGTAATTAATTCATCTAATTAAGGGTTCAACTTAATTACCCATAAAATCTTAATTACATTTCCTTAAAATTAAATCAAATCACTAATGTGGAATGGGTTTAAAATATAAGTGATGATTTCTCTTCTCCTCTTTAATCCAAATCAAATCCAAAACTTAATTAATAAAGAATCTTTGGTTTGCTTTAAATAATATTATTTGATTTTATTGTCTTTAAGAACTAGTTTGGTTGAATGAATCACATGCTTATATTTGACTATTCTCTTTCCAATCATGTTATATTTGGTATGTCATTTGAATTCATGCATCCATCTTTTCAAAATCAAGTAAAATAAAATAATGGATTTCCTTTATGTAATCTTGCATGTGTTGATTTAATTTAATATATGTTGGCTATTATTTTCACTATTAAATCCAAATGTATTTTTCAAAAGCTTATAAATGAATAATAATATGAGTTATGATGCTAGTTATAAATACATAAGAATGCATGTGCTTATAGCTTAAGTGTATGAATGTTAGTTCTCTTTCCTCTATTCATGTGTTGATTTATATAAGATTGAATGGTAATGGGTATATATTGGACATCCAGAACATGAGGCTTTAGCTAGCCCCAAGGAGGTCATTTGATTACCTCACTTCCCTGGTTTAACAACACATACCCATTTGATTTCATTCTTATGTATTTCAATAATAGAATTTGGATTGAGCTTTAATTCATATATATAAATGATTCAATAAAAAAATATACAATCTTTGAATGGTTTTCTTTCTATCATTTATGTATACATCCATGCGTGTCCAAGAAAAGCAAGTATATAGTCTAGACATCCCAAGAATACGAGGCTTTAGTTTAGCCCCAAGGAGGTCATTTGATTACCACTTCCTTTGGTTTAACAACAACACATACTTGCTATATCTTTGTACATGTATATGCATATGTGATTAGTGAATGAAAATCCCATTTTACATTAAAATTGCATGCATTCATAATTGACTAAGTGGTTGAATTAATTGGCCATATGATTTGGAACTTACTTCCTATGTTCATGTATACGAATTTACATATATTTTAATGCAAATGGGTATATAGTCTGGACATCCCAAGAATAGGCTTTAGCTAGCTCAAAGGTCATTTGATTACCTCACTTCCTTGGTTTAATAATGGCACATGCCTATTTAATTTCATTCTTATGTCCTTTTTTGTATAAGAATTTGGATAAAGTTTTAAATTAATATGTTCAAGCAAATAAAATATAAATTCTAAACATACACATACATTCATCATTTACGTGTGCTAAAATATGTTGCATGTATAGATATACTTAAGATTAAATCATATGCATGTTACTTGTGATGGAAAGGAATGATTTAATATATGTCATGTGGTAGTAATTCAATTAAATTAATCTTATGATGCCTTTCATTTTGAATAAGATTATTTAAAGTGAACCTAAACATGGGATTAATTAAATCATTTAATAAGCCATTCACTAAAGAGAACTAAATCAAATTAATATACTTTAGAAAGTGACTTAAGGTAGGGATGAAAGGGAAATCCTCTTTTCCTCTCTTTATAACACTTAGTTGCTAAGTGTAATCAAATGAAAGAAAAGAAAAACAATTTAAAATTCTCAAATCAATTAAACTACTTCAAGTGAAATCAACCTTTCATGTTAAATTGAATCCTTCTACACATAGAAAATACAACACTAATGCCTATCAAAACTTACCACACAAGCCTTAATGCACACATTAGAATTAAGTCAACACTTCTAGCTCTAAGTGAGGACGGTGTATGATGTGATATATGATCTTTTTATGATGCATTATTTTAGATTGGATGTTAGGGTGTATGCTTCATAGACTGGATGATAGGCCAATATTATCCTAATCATGTTTTCTACAATTATGCTTAAGGGATGCTTAAAATAAATGTGAATGCTCTTTTTTGCAGGTTGCTTAAATCCTTAAGCATAATCAAAGTTAGGACAGTGGGCTTAGTTACCCATATGTGGTGCTAAGTCCAAATTATAAATACAATTGCTTGGGATTATATGTATATTTAGCAAACATCTATTTTGCAGGTGTAGTTAGATTTACTTTTCCCATAGAAATGTAATTTTTGTGATAGGAATTAGGATTAGTGTCATGGGGGATTAGGATGAGCAGTGGCCAGAAGGCTTTGTCCTAGGGTGCCTTATGATTCCTTTGAAGCAAGCACCATCCAAATCAAATAAGGAACCAAATCATAAATGAAGATATGAAGAAAGAAGACCCCCATAGCATTTAATACAATTATAATTATTTTTTCATATTCCAGGTTGTATAAGGGTAGAGCTCGACTACCCATCTTTTCTCTCTTTGGGTTGTAGGTGCCGACACCGACCTTTTATTCTTTTATGATAGTTTATATAATTGTTTGATGTTATGTTTACATTGTGTATTAGGATGGCATAGTTTTCATAGTTTCTTAAATGATTGATGCTTTAATGTGTGGCTTGGATATGATTAGGCTCATAGGATAAAAATAACTTTTTCAACTAATCACTCATAACTAAATTTTAAAAAACTCATAACCTCATCATAAAGCCTAAGACATAAATAATATAATCAAAGATTTAGCAACCCCTTTGTTGTATAGTTGTATGTTTCACATCATGCATGCATATTCTTTCTCTCTTAAACATGATGGATCTCCATCCTTGCACATAAAGGAATGCTTGACTGAGGGGTATCCCTTGAGGTGGAGAATGCCTTCTTCTAGCGATTTGATATATAACCTATTTCATCATGCATTTAATCATAAGAAATCCTAAATCCTCTATAAAAATGATGTTTCTAAAATGAAATAAAATTTGAAAATATTTTGCATCTGTAGATTAAGTCATATGCTTTTACAACTCATGCTCTAGTCTCTTAGGGAGTGTGTTTAGGACTTTACTCTCTTTCTAAATAAATAACTACCCTAGCTATCTTGCAATTCATAAGACTGGAATACATGGTTTTAAAATCATAGGAGTTAGTAGGCCACTCAGGGTTTTAAGTCCATAAGTTGCAATTTATTCTCTCTTGTGAGGTAAACCCTTATGTCCATCATAGGCAGATTTAAATTTAGGATCTGAGGTAGCTAATTCCTTTGGGCTATGAGCATAAATCCTCACCTCTTAGGCATTCCCACAACCTTATTTTGGTGGATTATAAGCCCTAGTAATCTAATTAAATTTCAACTCAAAATATATAAATATCCTCAACTGCAAAATTATAAAGCCCAACCATAGGATAGGTTGGAATGTTTATTAGGCTTCCTATTATCATAAGCATTTCCTACTTATTTCATTTGGATTCCAAAAATAAGTCTTCTCCTTGAACTTTCCCAATTGATTTTCCAAATACAACCAATCTTTTGATAGTCTAACCTTTAAATCTTTGGAGATGATAATTGTCTTTTAGTATTCTTAAATTTTTATTTCCTAAGATGTAATAACTATAGAGGCTTGCCTCCATAGGGAACTTAAGAACCTAGTTTAATATAAACCCTACTTTATTCATCCATGTAAGTAGGGGAGAAATCTTACATTGAAGACCCATCACTAAGGAGTCCTTTAGGTCTAATTTAGGGTAATGTCTCTATCTTTTGAGATAATACATCATACCTCAATCTTGTACCTGATCACCTCAAAAAGTGTCCCCCTTACAATCTCCATGGTGTCCTCCCCACCTCCCCTTGCATCCAAAATAAAGACCACAAGACCCTCTCACCTTGTTCATTGAATCCTCTTAAGATCATCCTTTCTTTTTAGAGTTTGGAGATGTCGATCCTTAAGTAGGCAAGGGATCTTAGACTCATAATGTTGACTGATACACTTAGGTCAACCAAAACCTTGGATAACCTGTATTTACAAACATCCACTTTAATGTAAAGAGGCGGTTGTGCTCGGTCATCCCTAGGAATAAGTCTACAATGCTGAATGTAACTCCTAAGATGTTCTTCGAGTGACATGCCTCCTCTTTAGTAGCGGTCAGCTGAGCTAAGCATATCTCTAGATCAAGTAAGGCCTTGATTAGAGATTCCCTCATCTCTTTGGATAAGACAAGGGCATCGTATATGCTTAACTTTGCTAGAAACTTTCTAAGGTGAGCTAGGACATTGTAATCAACTCTGCATTGGTCCCCATAAGCATATCCATGGGTGGAGCATTTTATTGAGGGGCTATCTGCTCACTCGAACTAATGACTTGCTTACCATTATCTGAGGTGCTACCACAGGAGGTAGAACTTTGCCATGCGTGGGTTGACTATGACTTCTTGGAATGATGAGCTTGTGGAAAGTTCTCATCAGCATACCTACGCTTCTGTATGAGATCCTCGAGTCGGTTAACTCCAAGTCAATCTCAAGAGGTGAACTGGTGATTTAGAAGGATAGTCGACTCGAATCAAGGAAAGGATCAAAACTATTAAAGCTATTATTTTTATTTAGACTCGGAGAGTTTTCAATAGGAATAAAATCAGCTTTCTTCATTAATTTCTTTTTGGGTGGAGGTACATGATAGAAATCAAGTAAGTAGAGTGAGGGATTTAGTGCCCTTATTTGTAGATACAATGCTCTTGCCGGTAGAAGAGGAGCTAGTAGAAGAGGTGGTAGTTGTAACGGTGGAGGGAGTACTAGACTCGGATGGTGGCAATGCTACTGGACTATCCGTAGCAAGTATGGTGAGCTATTGCTGCTGGTGGGCTATCACCATCCCTTAGTTATCCTTCATAAGCAAACCTTCCTTGGTGTTGGAGGTTTGAGCTACTTCAGGCACCTACAAAGAAAGCTTCTTGATCTTAGAAATGATCTTCATATAGGTTTCGGATAGGGAGATATCCTAACCTTCTTTGGTCTTAAGAGGATCACAAGTATCCCAAATGATTACTCTAACAGAACTGGATGGTTGTTCTAATAAGTATTCCTTAGGGATAACTATGGCTCTCAACTTGGCTTGCTCAAGCTAGTCCTTAAAAGTGATACAATCCTCTAAGACATGGTCACATTGGTGGTAGGGGAAATAGCTAGGATCATCATTCTTGCCCCTTCCTCCACCTCTTAGGCTCTGTAGCTAAGTCAGTTTCTTTAAGATATTATTAAAGATTTTCCTAACTACCTCCCTCTTGAATTAATGGCTTAATCAATCTCGAAAGAGTAGGTGCAAAGTAATTACCTGATGGATATGAATACCGTTGTTGGGTAGCTACTAGATGAAATGGTCATTGTGGTGGTGGTAAGATGGCGAGGTGGTGGAAGAGGAGGTGGCAAAACTGGCTTGTAGTCTCTCAAATTGATCTTTGGCTAGCTGCTTCCCTCTGTTCACAAGCACAACTATCCCTAGCTTCTTCTCAAACACCTTATATGGCTTGGGCCTTGATGATTGATTGGGAAAGGGAAACTATATGTAGGCTAGCCATCTTGTTGATTAATTTCTTGACTGTTTTGATGGTAAAGCCCTTAAGCATGAAGGCGACGGGGCCATGAATATTCTTGAGAAGAATCTCAATACCAAGCTATTCAGACTATTATGGTTCGCATTTCATGCACAGGTTGTGTCACTTGAGAATGTAATCAACAAGGGACTCGTTGAGTTTTTTCTCTAATGAGGTCTCTACAATGACCCTCTGAGCTCCATCAAACCTCTTGATGAAGAGTGCTCCAACTCGAAAAGTCTTCATCGACTGTTGGGTTTGCGTACCAATCAAATGCAACACGACAACTAAAAGGCGGAAGAGGAATATGTTGTTACCACTAGTGTTGCAACATCCGACTCAAATGTGTGCAATCTATTATCGTGGGTTCTCACTACATCAAAGATCTTGAAGGATGGCAGAACAAAACCCTAAATAAAATAAAAACTAAACAAAAACCAAAACCTAAGAGAAATAAAAAATAAAACCTAAACGTTAAACTAAAAGAAACCTAAACCTAAAATAAACAAAATAAAATAAACATAAACCTAAACTAAAATAAACTAAACCTAAATCTAAACTAAATGAAATAAAATAAATTAAAATAAACCTAAACCTAAACTAAAAATAAAATAAACCTAAAATAAACCTAAAACCTAAACTAAAAAAATAAAATAAAACTTAACATAAATAAAATAAAATAAAACCTAAACTTAAAATATAAAATAAAAAATAAACTAAACAAAAGTAAACATAATAAACCTAAACCTTAAAAATAAACTAAAATAAAAAAACCTAAATTAAAATAAATAAAAATAAAATAAAAAACCTAAACTAAAATGAATAAAACTAAAATAAATAAACTAAACTAAATAAAAATAATAAATCAATCTAATAGAAATAAAAAATAAAATAAACTATAATAAATAAAATAAACTAAATAAACTAAACACTTAAAATTAAAATAAACTAAAATAAATAAAAATAATAAAATAAAATAAACTAAATAAATATAAGTCTGGTTTCTTAATAAAATAAACCTAAAAACCATAATCTGATCCTAAACCATAAAACTAACCTGGGCCTAAATAGGACTTTAGCCCTCAGCCCTGAGCCCTAGGCCACTGACCTGACCTAAACTTCCACAGGCCACTGAGCCTGAAGCCACTAGGCTGACCCTAACCCAAGCCCAGGCCTGAGCCAAATCCCAGGCCACCTGACCACAACCAGGCCACAAGACTGAACAATAAGATCCCAGGCTAGCCCTGAGCCACTGACTTTAGGCCACTGAGCCCTGGCAAAAACCCACAAGCTAAAAAAAGGCCACAGACCTAAACCTAGGCCAAACCACAAAAATATGATAAAGAAAAACCAGGCACTGGCCAGGTAAAGATCTAAGAAACCTAAACTTAGAAATAAAACCTGAAATAAAAGATAAATAATAAAATGAACCTAAATAAAATAAAATAAAGATAAAACTAAAATGTAAATAAAACTAAAAACTAAAACTAAAAGAAATAAAATAAAGTAAAATTAAAATATAAGAAATAAAATAAAATAAACTAAACCAAAAGTAATATAAAAGAATAAACTAAATAAAATAAAACTAACATAAAATAAAATAATAAACTAAAATAAAATAAAATGAATAAAATAAATAAAATTAAACCTAAAATAAAACTAAAAATAAATAAATAATAATAAAATAAACTAAAATAAAACTAAACTAAAATAAAAGTAAAATAAACATAATAAAATAAACCAAACCTAAATTAAAATAAATTAAACTAAAATAAATAAACCTAAACCTAAACCAAAATAAACTAAACCTAAATAATTAAGATTAAATAAACTAAAATAAAACTCAACATAAACTAAAAATAAAGCTAAAATAAAATAAAATAAAACCTAAAAAAACCTAAAATAAAATAAACCTAAACTAAACCTAAAATAAAATAAACTAAAACCTAAAAATAAAATAAAATAAAACTACACTAAAAATAATAAACCAAACAAAAAAAAAATAAATAAAATAAAAAAAATTAAATGAATAAACATAATAAATAAACTAAATGAAATAAAATAAAATATGCCTAAATAAAATAAAATAAAATAAACTAAATAAAAGCACTTAATTTAAAATAAATAAAATAAATAAATAAATAAATTGTGACCCAAATCTAAATAAACTAACCCAAAACTCTAAACCACTAAACTTAACCCTAAATCTAAAGACCCAAACCCTGACCCTAAACCCTGAGCCCACAAACCTAAACTAAACCTAAACCCTACCTACCTCACAACCAGGCCCTCCACACCCCACCCAATCCAAACCCAGGCCAACCCAGAAATACTAAACTGATACTAAAACCAAAACTAAAAAAATGGTATAAATGATAAAAATAATAGATAAAATAAGATATAAATAAACCTGACTAAAATAAATAAGATAAATAAAAACTAAAGATAAAATGTAACTAAACTAAATAAATAAAATGATAAGATAAACTACATAAATAAAATAAATTAACTTAAAATATAAAATAAAATAATTAAAACCTAACTAAAGATAAACCTAAATAAATAAAAAACCAAAACCCTAAACTAAGAAAGAGCCTAAAAAATAAAAGCTAAAAATAAACTAAGATAAATAAAAGCTAAAAACCTAAAGTAAAATAAATAAAATAAATAAACCTAACCCTAAATTAAAAATAAAATCTAATATAAATCTAAAATAAAATAAAACCACAAATAAAATAAAATAAAATAAAATCTAAACTTAAAAATAAAATAAAAAAATAAAACTAACTTAAAATTAAATAAAATAAAACCAAACTAAAATAAAACATAAACCTAAACTAAACCAAAATAAATAAAATAAAAACACACTAAAATAAATATACCAAATATAAAATAAAAATAAAAATAAACATAATAAAGAATAAAATAAAAAAAATAAGAAATAAAATGAGCTAAAATAAAAAAATATAAATAAAATAAATTAAAGTAAACTAAAACTCAATTTACTAATTTATTTAAAAAAATCAAAACCAAACCAAAATCCTAAACCCTAAATCTTAAACCCTAAATGAAACCTAAACTAAAAATAAAACTAAAAACCAAACCTAATAAACCAAAACCTGACCTGACCCTAAACCCAACCACAACCCAAACCCTAACCCAAATAAAATAAAATAATTAAAATAAAAAATATTAAAAATAAATAAAACCTAAACTTAAATAATTAAAATTAAATAAAATGAAACCTAAACTAAAGGAAACCTAAACCTAAAATAAAATAAAATAAACTAATAAAATAAATTAAATTAAATAAATTATAACTAAACTAAAAAAAAATAAGATAAACTTGGAATGAAACCTAAATAAAATAAAAAACATTTAAAATAAAAATAAAAGAACCAAAATGAACCTAAAATAAACAAAATAAAACTAAATAAAACATAAACCTAAAAATAAAAATAAAATAAAAAATAAATAAAAAAATATAATTTAAAAACCATAAACTAAAAAAAACAAACCTACACTAAAATTTAAACTATAAATAAAACCTAGACCTAAACTAAACCTAAACTAAAATAAAATAAAATAAACTAAAATAAACTAAACTAAACTTAAAAAATAAATAAAAAAAACTAAAATAAAATCAAAACCTAAACCTAAACCTAAAATAAAAGAAAACCTAAACCAAAGATAAAATAAAAATAAAACTTAACTAAAAAATAAACCAACTAAACATAAACCTAAAAGAAATAAATAAAAAATAAAATAAATAAATAAAAATAAATAATAAACATAAATAAAATTAAAATAAAAAAATAAATTAAAATAAATAAAATAAATTGAATAAACTAAATAAACTTATGCCTACTTAATTTAAAAATAAACCCTAGCTAAATACAAACCCCAAAATAAAACTTAAAATAATGACTTATCTTTACTTAAATTAAAAATAAACTAAACTAAACTTCAAAAACAAACCTAGTATAAATCTAAACTTAAAAAAAAATAATAAATAAAATAAACCCCAACCTAAACCACAAACTAAAGAAACACTACCTTAAAACTAAACCCTAATAAACCCACTAAACCATAAACTACCATAACCCACCCTAAAACCTGGCGATAAATAAACTCACTAAATATAACTAACTAAATAAATATAAGATAAAAAAAACTAAATAAATGACCAAAATATAAACTAAATAAAATGATAATACTAACAAAATAAAATAAACTAAGACTTATGGGTTTATAAAGATAATCCCAGATCATAAACCCTAAACCTAGGCCACACAACACTGACAAGATAACCCTGGGCCCTATACCATAAATAACCTAAATCATAATACTAACTTACTAAAGCCAATAAACTGAACCTGTAACCTGAGCCCTCCCTAGGCTAACCATACAGACTGACCTAAAAGGCCCACAACCAAATGCAAGACCACAAGGCTATTTGCAGGATGATCTTATAAAGATAATAAAACTGAGCCTGTGGGTTTTGTTTTTAAAATGAGCTGACTAACCAAACAGGCCCAAACTGACCTGAGCCTGACTAACCATGAACTTACCAACCAAGAATAAAAGATGAAAAGATCTTGACCTGAGCTCTAAAACCATGAGCCTATACTGGCCATGATCACCCTAGACTGACTACCTAGGCCAAACCCAGGCCACTGAGCCACAAACCCAAGACCACAAACTGAGCCTACTGACCCAGGCCAACCACTACCCAGGCCCTAAAACTGGGCCACAGGCCCTGAGCCATGAGCCCTACCAAACCCTGAGCCACAAAAGACCTACCTGAACTAAATACCACAAAGAATAAATAAACATCAATAATAAAACAAAAAAAATAAAATAAAATAAAACCAAAACTAAAACCTAAACTAAACCTATAAAATAAATAAAGAAAAAAATAAAACTAATAAAAAATAAAATAAAGAAAACTAAAATTAAAATATAAATGAATAAATATCTTTAATAAAATAAAACTAAATGTAAAAAATAAATTAAACTAAAAATAGAAATAACCAAATAAAAATAAATCTAAAAAATAAACCTAAAAGAATAAAATAAAATAAAATAAAGAAAATAAAACCTAAACTAAACTAATAAAAACTAAACCTAAATATAAATAAAATAAACAAAATAAAAAAAAAACCTAAACTAAACTAAAATAAACTAAACTAAAATAAACAAAACCTAAATAAATAAGTAACCTAAACTAAATAAACTAAATAAAATAAAAATGTACTAAAAATAAAAATAAATCTAAACTGAAAAATAAAACCTAAAAATAAACCTAAAATAAAAACCTAAAACCTAAACCTAAATAAAATAAAATAAAAATGTAAATGTAAACCTAAAAAGAAAACTAAAATAAATAGACTTAAAATAAATAAATAGATAAAATAAAATAATATAAATAAAATAAATAAAATAAAATAAACTATAAAAAAAATAAATTAAATAAACTAAATAAACTTAATAAACCTAAACATAAAGTTTACTTATTTTTTTTTAAAACAAAACCAAAAATAACCCAACCTGATCACTAAAAACCTTAACCCTACTAATACCAAACCATAAAACCACCAAACCCAAAAACTGATCCTAACCACAAACCCAAAAACATGAAAAACTAATAAACCATAAACTGAGTGATAAACTAACCCAAATGCTAAACCCTGATAAACTGTAAATAAAAAATAAAACCCAACCAAAAATCTACCAAAAAATCTTGACTAGGCCTAAACCTGAGCTCAAAATAACCACAACTGACCTAGCCTGAGCCTGTAAAATTAAACAGGCCTGAGCCCTACCACAAAAAAAAACTAAACTAAACCCTAAACCCTGGGCCACTGATCCTACAAAACTAAACTAAATAAATGTAAAATAAAATAAAAAACCTATAAATAAATAAAGAAATAAAATAAACTAAACTAAATAGCTTAAACCTAATAAAAAAATAAATAATAAAAATAAAGAAAATAATAATAAATAAACTAAAATAAGATCAAAAGATAAAACTAAATAAAATAAAATAAATTTAAAATAAAATAAATAAAATAAATGAAAGATAAATAAAAATAAACAAAATAAAACTAAATAAAAACATAAACCTAAAAATAAACCTAAAAAAATAAAATAAAACTTAAACCATAAACTAAAAAAAACATAACACTAATTCTACTAAATAAAATAAAACCTACCTAAACCTAAAATAAATAAAATAAAATAAACTAAAAATAAACCTAAACCAAAACTTAAAATAAAACTAAAATAAACCTAAAATAAAAAATCAAAACCTACTATCAAAATAAAATTAAACCTAAAACCAAAAATAAAAATAAAATACTTAAAAATAAAACTAAAAAAATAAACTAAAATAACCTAAATAAAATAAATAAACTAAAAATAAAAATAAACATAAATAAAAATTAAAATAAAATAAATTAAAATAAATAAAATAAACTAAATAAAGTTCAACATGCATACTTAATAAAACCTAAACCCAAAATAAAAAAATAAACTTAAAATATAAGCTAAACTTATCTAAATTAAATAAACTAAACTAAAACCTCAACCCACAAACTAAAACTATATAAATTCTAAACTTAAAAAAAAAAAATAAACTAAAATAAAAATAAACCCCAAACCTAACCCAATAACTAAATAAACCCTGACCTACCACTAAACCATAGACTAAACTAAACCTTAAAGATAAAATAAATAAACTCACTAAATAAACAAAACCTAAAAAAATAAAATAAATAAAATAAACTAAAAGATAAACCTAAATAAATAAACTAATAATAATAAATGAATAAAAAATAAATAAATAAAATAAAAACCTATGGTTTCTTATTAAAAGATACCCTATCATAGCCTCATAAAACCACAATCATAAACACTGCTAATAATAAAACCCATCTTCTAAAATACTATCAGACTTAAAACTTACCTACAAAGATCACACTAAACTAGGCCACTTACCTACAAACTTATCCCTACCCTCCAAATAAAACTGACCTACCCAAATAGACCTAACTGGTTGCACCCTACACTCTCTAAATAAACTAAAATACTAACTCGGGTTTGCTTATTTAAAAATACTAAACTAACCAAAATATAACTCTAAACTCAAACTATCACTAAATAAATAAAATAAATAACTACCCAAATTCTAACCTAAACTCACTAAAACTAAACCACCAAACTGAGCCTGAACCAAATCCAAAAAAAACTCCAAATAAACCTGACCTAACCCAAAACTAAATAAAAAACTACCCAATATTAAACCTAAAAAAAACCTAAAATAAACTAAATAAAACTAAAAGAAAATAAAAAAAAAAAAACCTAATAAAAAAAAAATAAATAAAATAAAATAATAAATAAAACCTAAAACTAAACCTAAAATAAAATAAATGAAAATAAAACTAACTAATAAAATAAAGAAAACTTAAACTAAATTAGAAAATAAAATAAACCTGAATAAAATCCTTAATAAAATAAAAACTAAATATAAAATAAAATAAATTAAACCAAAATAAAAAAACTAAATAAAAACCTAATCTAAAAATAAAGCTAAAATAAAATAAAATAAATAAAATAAAACAAACACTAAATAATAAAACTAAACCAATAAAAAAATAAAATAAACAAAATAAAAAAAAAAAAAACCTAAACTAAACTAAGATAAACTAAACTAAAATAAATAAAACCTAAACCTAAAATAAGTTAAACCTAAACTTAAACCTAAACTAAATAAAATAAAAATGAACTAAAATAAAAACACTAAAAATAAAAACTAAAATAAAACCAAAATAAAACCTAAAACCTAAACTAAATAAAATAAAAAAAAAATGTAAACATAAAAAAATAATAAAACCTAAAATAAAGATAAAAATAAAATAAACTCAATAAAAATATGAAGTCAAAACCTAAAAAAATAAACTAAAATAAAATCTAAACTAAAATAAATAGACTTAAAATAAATAAACTAAACAAATAATAAAATATATAAAATAAAAAAATAAAATAATAAAATAATATAAAATAAAATAAATAAATAAACTAAATAAACAATAAACCTAAACATGGTTTGATTTTTAAAAACCAAAACCCAACCAACCGAGCAAACAAAACCCATCCACAAACTGGCCAAAACCCTGACCTCCCTGAGCCCAACCACAAAACCACTAGGCCACAGGCCCTAGCCTTAAACCTGAGCCCTGATGACCATGAGCCTAAAATAAGAGCCACATGCTTATAACCCTAAAAGATGCTCATCTAACCTGAGCCACAGGCCTAACTGGATCTTGAAGGCCACAAACCCCAAACAAAAGTCACTGAGCCAAAAGGCCTTAAACAAATAACAAGATAAACTAAGATTAGGCTAAAAGAAATAAAAACCTCTTGGTTTGATTAGTTTATAAATAGATCCTATTACATAAAATCTGCTAAAAAAAAAGCCACTAATTAAATCTGATTAAACTTAACTCACCACAACCCTAAATAAAACCAAAGACTAAAACTCTACCCTAATCAAAACTCCACTCCACTCCTGACTCTATAACCACTGACTAAAAAACCACAAAAAAACCACAATAAAAAAAAAATACTGAAATAAATCTAAATAAACAAACTTAAAAATAAAATAAATAAAAAAACTTAAACCTAAATAAAATAAAAGGAAAAGGAAAAAAATAAACTAAAATAAAATAAATAAAAAACCAAAACTAAATAAAAATAAAAATGAACTATAAAAATGATAATAAAATAAAATAAACCAAACTAAATAAAATAAAACCAAATAAAATCTAAACCTAAAATAAACTAAATAAATAAAATAAACCTAAACTAAAATAATGAAATAAATAAAATAAAATAAACTAAACTAATAAAAATATAAATAAAACTAAACTAAATAAAATAAAATAAACTAAAATAAACTAAACCTAAACTAAAAATAAATCTTAAAATAAACATAAAATAAAACCTAAAACTAAACCTAAAAAATTAAAATAAACATAAATCAAAACATAAATTTAAAAATAAAACTAAACTTAAAAATAAATAAAATAAACTATAAAAAATAACAAACTAAATAATAAAATAAACTAAAATAAAAACCTAAACTAAATAAATAAACTAAAATAAATTAACTAAATAAATAAAAGAAAGATAAATAAATAAACAAAATAAAATAGTAAAATAAATAAAATAAACTAAATAAACTAAACTGTCTGCTTTATTATTATTTTTTTGAAAAAACCTAAATAAATCTTAAAATAAACCCAATCTTAAGCTAAGACACAAACCCTAAACCCTAAAACAATAAAACCCACAAACAAATCTAATCCTAAAAAAAAAATAAAAACTTGCTAAACCCTAAAACAATCCTAAAAAAAAATATAAACCCAATATCTAAAACCCAAACCATAAACCTACACCTAAACCTAAACCTTAAACCCAAACCTAACCTAAACCAAACTAAAAACCCTAAACTAAACATAAAGTAGCTAAATAAATTTAAAAAATTAAAACCACAAACTAATAAACTAAACCTAAACCTAAGAATGAAGCTTAGCAAGAACTTTATCATCAAATTGGCTAAGTTTAGATCTGGTGATGGAGGCAAAGGCAAAAGCGGCAATTATTGCAGTTGTGGTGTGGGAACTAGAGGTGCTGGTGGATATCGAGGTGGTGATCAGAGCAATGGTGGCTATGGAGGTGGGAAGAGTTTGACCATGGTGGTGGTGGGGAGAGATGCAGGATATGATGGTGGATCCCACTAGGTCAAGGTGGTTTAATGGGATTGGGCGAAGAGCAGGATCCCATCGCATGGAACTCTTTCTGATAAAGCAGTTTTAGTTATCTAGGGTCGATTTGCTCTGTGCATGCTCAATCAATGTCATGTGTCTTAGAACTTGGTGTTACTTTTTATGAAATCAAAGAAGAAATGTTGAATCAATTTATTCTCTTAAAAAAAAACCAAAACCTAAACCAAACTAAAATGAACCCAGACTTAAAACCTAAACCCAAACCTAAAACCACAAACCACAAAACCACAAACCTAAACCCAGCCACAAAACCTAAATAAAAACCAAAAACCAAACCTAAACCCAAATAAAACCCAAACCTAACCACAAAAAAAATAAAATAAACTTAAACTCAGCAGAAATATAAAATAAAAATAAAAAAAATAAAAGCTAAACTTAAATAAATAAAACCTAAAAATAAAATAAATAAAGCAACTAAAAAATATAAAAATAAATCAAATTAAAAACTAAAAAAACCTAAACTAAAATAAAACATAAAACTAACAAAACTAAATAATAAACTAAAAACTAAACAAAATAAACTAAATAAAACCTAAACTAAACTAAAATTAAAACCTAAAAAAAAACTAAAAATAATAAAATAAATAAATAAAATAAAATAAACTAAATAAACCTAAATCTAAACATAAACCTAAAATATTCTAAAAATAAAATAAACTAAACTAAAAATACTAAAAAAAAAACTAAAATAATAAATAAATAAAATAAAATAAACCTAAACTTACCTAAAATAAAACCTAAAAAATATAAAATAAAAAACTAACTAAATAAAAAATAAAATAAAAAACCTAAACTATAAAATAAAACTTAAACCTAATAAATAAAAATAAAAAAATAAAATAAAATAAAATAAACTAAACCTAAACTAAAAATAAAATAAATAAAAAAACCTAAACTAAAATAAAATGAACTTAAAATAAAATAAATAAAAATAAATAAAACTAAAATTAAATAAAATAAATAAATAAACTATCGGGTTTCTTAAAAAATTAAAAAATAAAAAAAATTAAAAACCCTAACCACTAAAAACCATAAACCCTTAACCCTACCCTAAGATCCCTACCAATTAAACTGACCCAAACCCAAAGCCCTGAGCCCAAATAACCTACTAACCCAACCCTAGGCTCTACCACAAGACCCTACCACAACCTAAACCCAGACCCACACCCAGAAACTAAGAAACCCACAAATAAAACCTAAACCTAAAAATAATAATAAAAATAAAATGGATAAAACCTAAACAAGAAAATAAATAAAACAAATTAAAATAAAAAAACTAAATAAAAATAAAAAAACATAAACCTAAACTAAACATAAAAATAATGTAATATAAATAAAACTAAACTAAAATAAGTAAATAAAACTAAATTAAACTAAAAAAATGATAAACTAAAATTAAAACCTAAATAAAATTAAAATTAAACGTAAAATAAAAATAAAATAATCCTAAAATAAAATAAAATAAAACTAAAAAAACTAAACCTAAAATACTAAAATGAATAAAATAAAACTAAATAAACTAAAAAAAACTAAACTAAAATAAAAAAACTAAACTAAAAATAAAATAAAGAAAAAACCTAAAAAATAAAATAAAATAAACTAAAAATAAACCTAAACATAAACTAAAATAAATAAATTCTAAAAAAAAAACCTAAAATAAAAAACCTAAAACCAAACTAAAAATAAAATAAAAAACCTAAACTAATTAAAAAATAAAAAAATAAAACTAAACATAAAATATAAAACAAATATAAACCTAAAAAAAAAATAAACATAAACCTAAACCTAAACCAAACAAATAAACTAAAATAAAAAAACCTAAATTAAAATAAATAAAGTTAAAATAAATAAAACTAAACTAAATAAAAATAAAAAATAAACCTAAATAAATATAAAAAAATAAAATAAATGATAAATAAAATAAAATAAAATAAACTAAATAAACTAAACCTCTGGTTTAATTTAAAAAATCAAAACCCTAAACCCACAAATAGTAAAATCATAAAAACTAAAATAAAAGGCCAAACCCAAAAGTAACAATAACCCACTAAATCCAAAACCCAAACCACAAAACTAAACAAACCTAAACTAAACCCTAAACCCTAATAAACCCTAAACCCTAAACAAAATAAACCCTAACTAAACAAAATAATAAAATATTAAACAAAAAAATAAAAAAAATAATAATGGATAAATAAAAAATCTAAACCTAAAATAAAATGAAATAATAAAATAAACTAAACCTAAATATATAAATAATAAATAAAATAAACTAAAATAAAATAAATAAAACTATTAAACTAAAAATAAAGTAAATAATAAAAATAAAATAAAAAACTAAATGAAATAAAAAATAAAATAAACCAATAAAATATTAAAACTAAATAAAACCTAAACCTAAAAAAATAATAAAATAAATAAAATAAAATAAACCCTAAACTTAGAAAATAAACTAAAATAAAAAATTAAAATAAATAAAATAAAATATAAATAAATAAAACCAAACTAAAAAAATAAATAAATAAAAAATAATACCTAAACCAAAATGTTAAACTAAAATAATAAAACCCTAAAACTAAATAAAACTACCCTAAACCTATAACCCTCTACCAAAATAAAAACTTAAACCAAACTAAATAAAAAACTCAAATTAAATAAATAAAACATAAAATAAATAAAATAAAAAATAAAATAAAATAAAAACATATACTAAAACTAAACATAAAATAAAAGAAAATAAAATAAAATAAAACTAAACTAAATCAATAAATAAAACCTAAACTAAATAAAAAAATAAAACCTAAATAAAATAAAAAACTAAATAAAATAAAATAAATAAAACTAACTAAAACCAAGATAAAATAAACCTAAAATAAATAAAAAATAAAACTAAACCCAAAAAAAAAAAAAAACTAAAAAATAAAATAAAATAAATAAAATTAATTAAAGCTAAATAAAACTAAATAAAACAAAACTAAAATAAATAAAACCTAAACCTAAACATAATAAAATAATCCTAAACCTAAACCTAATCTAAATATAAATAAAATACTAAATATAAACTAAACCAATATAAGATAAAACCTAAAAAATAAACCTAAAATAAAAAAACCTAAACCTAAAAATAAAATAAAATAAACCTAAACTAAAAAAATAAAATAAAATAAAACCTGAATAAACTTAAACCTAAAAAGATAAACTAAAATAAAGAACCTAAACTCAAATAAATAAACCTAATAAATAAATAACTAAATAAAATAAAAAATAAACTAAAATAAAATAAAATAAACTTGATAAATAAAAATAAACTAACAAACTAAATAAACCTAAACTAAACTTACTTAATTTAAGAAAAACCATAAACCCTTAAAACCCCAGCCTAAACCTAAACCCTACTAAACCCTAAACCCTAAATACAACCACAACCCAAAACCTAAACCTAAAACCCACACACCCAAACCACAACCTCAAACCCAAAACTTAAACCAAAAAACCCAAACCCTAACCACCAAAACCTAAACCAAACTAAACCTAAACCCCTAAACACTAAACTAAATTAACTACCCTAATAATGGGAAGAACCCCTGAAATAACATCAACTAGGGAGGCTAGAAGAAAGAGGCAATGGTTATCTTAATGGTGGTGGGGGATCTGGAGGTGCTGGTAGATATGAAGGTGGTGGTTAGAGCAATGGTGTTTATGGAGGTCAGAGGAGCGATGGAGGTTAGATTCATGGTGGTGGTGAAAGGAGATCGGGATATGATGGCGGATCCACTACTCGAGAGAGGTGATGGGATGGGAATAAAGAAACTAAATAATCGACTGCTTATGGAATTATGCCTTTATTGTAGAGACAATTCTACTTATCTTGGGATTTTGATTTGCTCTATGGTTACTCTTTTTTTATCTATGTTATCGCTTGTGTCTTAGAAAACTTGGGGTGGTACTTGTTTGATGAAATCAAAAAGAAGAAATATTGAAATTGAATTTATTTTCTTAAAAAACCTTAAACCCTAAACTAAAACTTAAACTAACTAAAAGCTAAACCCTAAACCCAAACCCTAAACCCCAAATTAAACCCAACCTAAACCCCAACTAACCCTAAACCCACAAACCTAAAAAGTTAAAACCTAAACCTAAACTAAATAAACAAAATAAAATAAATAAATAAACCTAAACCAAAATAAAATAAATAAAATAAAATAAAATAAATAAACTAAACTAAACCTAAACTATAAAGAAAATAAAATAAAAATAAACATAAACTAAAACTAAACCTAAAATAAAATAAAATAAAATAAAACTAAACTAAAATAAAATAAATAAAACCTAAACTAAATTATAATAAAACCTAAATAAACTCTAATAAAATAAAATAAACATACTAAAATAAACTAAATAAAACTTACTAAATAAAACCTAATAAAATACTAAAATAAAAAAAAAAAATAAAATAAAAAAAATAAACTATTGACTAAAATAAATAAAACCTAAACATAAACTAAAATAAACTAAACCTAAACTACCTAAACCTAAAAACTACCAAACTACTAAACCCTGACCTAACCTCCACCCTACCACCTACCCTCCTGAGCCCTATCTAACTCTACCATAAACCATAAACTAAACCCTAAAATCCTACATGACCCTAAACCACCTACCACTCCTAAACTCTAAACCCCAAACCTAAACAAACCCACTCTATAACCATAACCTAAACTACAAACCCTAAACCATAAGAATGGGTAACCTTGAACATCCAGTACTGACAGTAGATCTGGTTGTGGAGGGAAGGGGTGGTTATCATAGTGGTGGTGGGATCAGAGGTGTTGAGTGGATATGGAGGTGGTGGCAGTAGTGGTGGTTATGGAGGTAAAGTGATGGAGGTTTGAGCCATGGTGGCAGGAGAAATCGGGGATATGATGGGATCCGCTACTCAAGAGGGGTGGTTCATTAACTTGAGAAACTGAAGAATGGCCAATTTGATCTGTTGCTTATGGAACTATCTTTATAGTAGCGATCATTATACTTCTCTGGGGTTTTTAATTTACTCTATGGGTGCTCATTTTTTTATCTATGTCATCGCTTGTGTCTTAGAAAACTTGGTGTCCTACTTGGTTGGCAAAATTGAAAAGAACAAATGCTGAATCTAAATTTGTTCTCTGTTAAAAAAACTTTAAACCCAAAATAAACTATAACTAAACTAAACCTAAAATTGAAACCCTAAATAAACCCTAAAAAACAAACCTAAACACTAAACCATAAACCATAAACCCTAAAACCTACAACCCTAAACCATAAACCCTAAACCCCAAACCCTAAACACTAAACCTTAAACTCTAAAATGACCAAAAACCTTGAATACAGATGTCATTCGGGGTAGATATAAAGAATGACCTAATCCTCACATAGTTATAGTAGTTAAAGAAAATGTCTCTAAGAGACTTTCCCTTCACTATTAGAGATTTGATTACCTTAAATTATATTATAATACCATATATTATAGTATAATGTAGCATTGTATATTTGAGCATGTAGTGATGTGTTTTTGGATGTTATAAAATCTATTAAAATGTTTTAGTATATTATGGTATGCAATAGTCTATATTAATATAAATCATAAAAATATTTATTTAATAAATCGATGATGAAATTTATTAAATTTGAAGTGGGAATTAGGTTGTAGTACCAAAGGTGTGATGCCACTTATAGTCTAAAAGTAAGATTTTATGTTCAAAATAAATATTATTTGTTGTAGCATAGTACATCATATATCATAATATATTATTCTACATTTTAAATTCTTTTAGTATTTTAAAATCATGCAATCAAACTACACTAGCATTATTTATAAAATGTTGATTTAGACTATAAAATGGTGGAATTTGGCCAAATTCATAATAGGTAGAGCATGGCATCATAATATATTATTTCAAATTAAAATATGTAAGTGATACGACTCAAATATATAGTTTTTTTATTGTTTAGACTAATTTTATGATTTTTTATCTTAAGCAATCCCTTGTGATGTGATATGCAATTCAATATAACATAATATGTTATAGTGTATTATAATATAGGATGCATAACTTAGTGTAATCATGCATTATAACATACTATTGTGTATTACTACTTATTGTTTAGCATATTTTAGTTTGTTATAGTATGATGTAGTAGAGTTTGTACTGGTATAATTCATAAAATACTGATTTATATGCAGAGATAATGGGATTTGGCCAAATTTAAGGTAAGCTTTAGGGAACATCATTAGCGTGTGCTATGGTGTGTCATTTAATCTAAAGAATGGAATTTTGCATCCAAAATAAATGTTCATTTTTCAACCAAATTTTATAAATTTTTGCTTAAAGTGATTCATTTTAAGGTGTAATGTAAGATAATATATTATCTGAAAGTATATTAAAATATAATGTACATAACAATATAACTTCACATATATATGAATTTTGGGGTGTGTTATTAAATGTTATTGTACATTTTAGTATGTTTTACTTTTCTTATAATACATTGGGTCAAAACTCACAAAACTTGTTAATTTGAAGGTTGAGATGGAAGAATTTGGCCAAATACAAGGCACACACCAAGAAGCAACACCAAAATTATTCTATTTTGTACCATTTCTAATAGAAAAATAATAATTTACATCCAAAATGAACATTATTCATATTTTGAAAATTTTTATTGTTTGTTCCTTTTAAGTGATTATAATGAGGTGTAATGTTAGACAATATAGTATATTATAGCAAATTATAATATAACATCATATATTATTATATAATATAGTGTGTTAATTCACAATATGTTTAGCATGAAATTGTATAGTTAGTTTGAGCTTGCACCATCACAAATCATAAAATGTTGATTACAATGTTAAGAAAATGTAATTTGAATGAATACATTGTTAGGCTTTTGGTTGAAGTATTAATGGTGTGCATAAAAGAAGAAAAAATATTTGATGAGAATTACATGTCAAGGACATAGAGGGAGATCCTCTAGGGGATCACACAATTGGACATGACATGTGAGTCATGTAGAAGAAGAAGAAAATCTGGGATAAGGTTTGAATTTGATTTGATTATATGATTTGTGGAAAGAAAATCTGGGGGTTAAGAATTTATAAACCAGAATTAAGATCGATTAATTTGTTTTTTTAATTGATGTGGAGGAATATCTGCTAGAGATATGGGCTTGAGTATGGATGGTATATGAACCTTCACTTGGAAGCAAGTCATATCCAGCGATTGGGATTTGAGTTTGATTTCATAGTTTTTTTGGGGATGTATCCGTTGGGGATAAGAGTTTGGTTGGATTTCTTTTATTTAGACTCTACTGTGGGAGTTGGTTTAATTTGGCTCCACTAGGGAGGTTGGTTTTGAATTTAATTTGTTTGCTTGACTTGTTTATATATGATTTGGGGCTCCACAGGGACAAGGGTATGATTTAACTCCATTGGAAAATTAGATTGGGTTTAATTTCATCGAGTTCATGTATGGCCTGGTGATGTGATGAGAAGGGCTATATCGCTTTGACCTACCTTAGGTTTACAAATCCAAAGGGATAGTCCTATTAGGGTAGAGCTTTAAATTGTGCAATGTGCTAGGAAGAAGTAATATACTTACATTTTTTAAAGTGAGGAACAATTGGGTGACCTAGTTGCATAAATCAAACTTGACCTAGGGCGATTATAGAGTGAATGCCCCAGGGGACTTATGCTAACTCTAAAGTAGTAAGGATTAAATTTATCTTAATTTCATGTGATTTGATATGGTTTGTTTAGTTTAGTTTGATTTCAAATTGAGGGAATATCTGAAGATCTAAGCTTGGTCAAATTTGATAGATTTAATTTTTTTAATGTTATGTGTGATGGACCCGAGAAGCTATATCAGACTTATCTCATTTACAAATCCAAAGGGATAGTCCTGGCCTAGGGTAGAGCTGAAACCTAATTTGCTATGGAAGAAGGCATAGTAGACTTACATTTTCTAAAGTAGGGAATAATTGATGGGGTGACTTATTAGTAGCACAATAAATCAAATCTAACTTAAGCGGCTACTATTGTGTGAATGCTACTGGGGACTTATATTAACTCAAGAGTAGTCATGTGATTATATGAGTTTTGACACGCATAAAGATAGATACTTGAAAGGTACCAATATGGGTGTCCTCCTAATCCGCAAGTGAATATATATTTTATTTATATACTTATGTGTACTCTATTGGTGTGTGAGGGACCACACTGAGAAGGGGCTATGTCGGCCTTGACCTATCTTAGATTTACTAGGGAGAAAATCTACACATCCACAAGATAGATTCTCCAACCACAGTGGATACTATGAAAGGGGAACTCAATCAATAGTAACTTAGGTAGTGTCAAAATGGGGTCACAAAGGATGTGATGCAAATATAGTGCCCATAGGGGAGGTGTTGTTTGGCACATTATCTTGAGCTCTAGAAGAGAATGCTTATAGGTGTACAGTGGCCAACTTAAAGAGAAAACATAGTAGACTTACATCTACCATGAGTGGTGTATCCTAAGGTGCGAGAACCAACCTAAGGTGTATCTATCAATATAGTGAGAACCAAACCTAAGGTGCTCGATTGTACAATGATCAATTTGGAAAGAAATCATGTGTAAACTTACAACTTTCCAAGCTGACTGAACATCGAGATAGTCTATCATGGGTGGGACAAATGCTATCGACCTAGCTACTAAAGGGGAACCCGAGGAAGGACTTGAAAACTTGAAGAAGTCGGGGAAGTAACCACTGGGACTTATCTAAACCTAAATATATTCAACCCGATTGCATGAAGGCTAATCCAAGAAGAAAGTAGTGAGACTCACATCCTCTTAAAGCAGCCACATGAGGTAGCTTATGGGCCACACAGTAAGGCCTACCAAACTAACAAGGTGCTCATCGGTGTGCAGTGGCCAAGTAAGGAAAGAAAGTGTAGTAGACTTACATCCTCCAAAGCAAGAAGACCACTGGGGTGACACACTAGCAACGTAGCATGTCAGCCTGGCCAAGAGCAGCTACTAAGTGAGTGCCGTTGGGGGCGTTATCTCAACTCAGAGAAGCTCGAGACAAAAGATATGTGTTTATTATATATGTTTGTGTGTAGTTTGTGTTTGGATTGTGATGATGAAGGATAGGATGTCACTCGGGTTCCTTACACACCAACACATCATGGTGGATTTACAAAATAAGAATACTTTCAACATGGAAGAGGCGAATTCAAAATGGAATTTTCATTGATGATAATTATTTTGAAACATGATTTATAATATCTTTTAAGTAGAGCCTGTTGATTAAAATAATTGGGCACTCTCCCTTATGATTAATAAGCTGATAAGATCCTCCTTGGTAGGCCTTCTCTATGGCAAAAGGGCCTTCCCAAGTGGGTTCAAACTTGCCTCCCATCTTACGAAAGGAAAAAATTAGTTTCCTTAGAACTAGAATAAGCTCTCCTACTTGAAAAGCCTTGGGATGGACAAACTTTTTGTTTGTTTGAATCATTTTAGCTTTATACAACTCAAGGTTTTAGCATGCCTACAGACATCTGTCCTCCAAACTTTTGAGCTCTTCTAACTGCAACTTGGCATTCTACTCGATTGTGATCTTGCTACCCACAACTATCCTTAGTGATGGTAGTTAGACTTATAATGGTAGAATGGCTTCAAACCCATACATTAGAAAGGAGTAGACTGAGTTTGAGTTCTATATGTGGTGCACTAGGCCCATAAGGCTTCAACTAACTTCTCATACCACCGTTGCTTATTATTGTCGAGTGTCTTCTTTAGTACTTAGATGAGAGTTTTGTTGAATTCTTCTGCTATGCTATTTTTCCTTGGGTAGTTGATAGTAGAATACCTCCAATCTATGCTGTGTCTCTAGGAAAAGTTGTTGATCTCGATGCTCTTGAATGCACCATTATCGATATAATTCAGAGGCACTCGAACATATATATACATATGATTCCTAAAAAGGTACAATGCATGCTTTGAGTTATGACCTCTCTGAGCATAATAACCTTTGCCCATTTGGAAAAGTAGTCAGTAGACTAAGATGAACTGATGACCCTTGAAAGAAGGAAGATCAAATAGACCCACTATGTGGTACACTCAAATGGCCATGAGGCCAATGTAGGATGTAGAATGTTGGGTGGTTGGTAGGACTACATGTATTTGACATTGGTGGTGCATCCTTAGTCATATCCATGAAAATCTTTGATCATCGATGGTAGTATCCTAGTCTCTTGATCTTGGCTTTCATCTTGGACGGATTAGTTGACACCATATAATCACGAGTGTATACCTCGGTCATGATCTTACGGGCTTCGTGCTTGTCTAATACATATGATTGAAAGATCGTTGTATAAGACACCATCCAATATTATAGGAAAGTGCTCTACTTCATCTGATGGGCTTGGGACTTCTCTTGAAGTAGTTTACCTTTATTTACATAATCCATGAATGGTTGCCTCCAATCTAACTCCTCATCTTCTTCTTGGCAAACCTCCCTTCAGAGTACTTTTGATGAGTTCAATATCAATAAGGGATAAGACTTGTCTATTTTGGACCTTTATTGAAATGGACTCATCCTCAGTACATGCCAACTTCTTGGCAAGCTTGGCTAAAGCATATGCTATAATGTTCTCCCCTCAAGGAATTTTATAAATGGTAACCTCTAGGATTTGGGCCAATAACTCCATGGTGTACTTATGGTAGTTATGGAGCTTGGGCTTTATAACCTTATAGACGATTTGGTTGATAACTAGTTGAGAATCCCAAAGATGTTGATGTTATGGATGCTTAGAGTAACAACTAACTCCAGACCGACAATCAGAGCCTCATGTTTGGCTTTGTTGTAGGTGCAAGGATTGGACAAATGATATGAGAATATCATCACATCATGGTCTAAAGTTAAGAGAACTATTCCAACCCCTGCCTTTCTTGTAATATTAGATTATGGTTCTTCTCCTCTTTGAGAGGAAGCCGCACCATCAAAGTACATCTCCGAGTGGTGAATGCTAGTATCCCTCATGATTTGTTTCATTGAGATCATCACTAAGCGGAAAGTCGGGAGGAAGTGTGTCTTCTAAGAAATCCACTAGTTCTTGTCCTTTCACCGCACGGAGGGGTACAAAGATAATGTCAAACTATGAGAGGATAATGGATCATTGTGCCGACCTTCCGTATAACATTGACCATGTCATGAGATACTATAGTGGATTGATCTTAGAGATTAAGTTCACCTTATGAGGAAGCATGTAGTGTTGTAGCTTTTGGAATGCAAAGATTAAAGCTAGACAATACTTCTCAATGGGTGGATAATTAGCCTCAGTAGGGATTAGACGATGGCTGAGGTAGTAGAGTGTGTTTTCCTTCCCTTTGTCATTGACTTGGGCCAACAAAGCACCAAGGGAGTCATCTAATGCAGCAGTGTAAAGTATGAAGGGCTTGCCCGAGATAGGGGCTACTAGAACTGACAGTGTCATCAGGTAATTCTTGATGTCTTCAAAGGCATGCTCACATTTATCATTCCAGTTGAACTTGGCATCCATTTTGAAAAGTGCTGAGAGTGGCTGACATCTTCCCGATAAGTGTGATATAAAGCATCTTAGATATGCCAACCACCCTTGGAATGATTTAAGTTGAGTTAATCTTTTAGGAGGTGGCATTTCTAACATCGCCTGGATCTTCTCCGGATGATTTCAATTCCCTAGTGTCGGACAACAAACCCAAGAAATTTCCCTGAATCTACTCCGAATGCACACTTTAGGGGTTCATTTTAAGGTTAAATTATCTTAACTATTCAAAAACAACTCTTAAGTTAAAGAGATGGTCTTCCTTTTCTCTACTTTTGATGATGAGATCATCGACATAGCACTTGACCTGATGATGAATGAGTTCATCAAAGATTGAGTCATAACCTGGTATAGCACCGACTTTTTTTAAAAGGCATGACCTTATAGAAAAAGATTCGATGGGATTCTAAAAGTAGTGTTTCTTTCATCTTTATGGGCCATCTCTATTTGGTTATATCCAGATAAGCCATCCATGAAATAGAAGACAACAAGAGATGAGATAATGTCCACCATCAGCTCCGAGATTGGTAGTGGAAATTAATATTTCGGACATGCCTAAATCCCTAAAATCAACGCATATGTGAATTTGGCCATTCTTTTTCTTAACTGGGATAATGTTGGCTAACCAGGTAGGATATTTTTTTTCTTGGATGAAGCTAGCATAGATTAGTTTCTTGACTTTAGAAATGACATGTTGTTCTATGTTTAATCGTATATGTCTAGGAGCTTGCTTGATAGGGTTAGTAGTAGGCTCTATTGCTATTTTATGGACCACTACGTCAGAAGCCAATGTAGGCATCTCCTCATAACTCCATGCAAAGTAGTCCTTAAACTCAGTCAATAGCCTAACTAAGTCATTAGTTTTAATTTTATTCAAAAAAGAATTGATGTATATCGGGCATGGATCTTCTTCAATTTCTAAGTTGATTTTTTTGAGGTCGTTGATGGTTGACTTGATCTCTTCTTCAACCCTGGCAGTGCATCTATGACTTCAAAATCATCTCGATCATCTGAAGTTTCTAAGCACAGCTCCTCATATGAGTTAATGTGATTTGAAAAGAACCTATCAGGTTCCAAATGATTGCTGATGACTAAGCAGTAATCATCATCATTAACTGGATCCACAGTACCAAATCCTAGTCCCGATCTTAAATGAGAGCTTTCGCATTTGTTCTTCTACATTCTTTCGAAGTAGTCTGACTTGTGCTTTGACCAAGTATGTGGGATTAACCCTTTCTTTGTTAAATTATGAAAATAAGGCAAGTACCAATCAAAAGGTAATTCTATTAAATCTTTATATGAATTGTCCTCAACTTATGCATTAACTTCTTGACTTGAGGAAGATGCTCCCAGAAAGAACCTCTAAGTCTTCACACCTGTGGATGACTTAGGAGCTTCCTTAACTACCAAACTCTCAGCTTTTTGAGAGGAAAGTGGGTTAAAGCTAAGGTTCCCAATTGATGCCTAACTATTTCACATATAGACTTGGATACACTTATGCTTTGCTTTGGAGCCCGATCTTCATCACTATCTAGCTCAAGTGTCACTTCTAAGTGAATATACTATTGAGAAGAGCTAGTTGGTGTGCTAACCATATAAGACTCATCCTATGAACTAGATTTTTAGTCTATATGGATATCAGGTGTACTCCTTTATAGCTGGGACATATCTTCTATTGGGTGGCCAATAATGAGGTTTTCCACTCCTAGGACTGTCGTTGAACTAGACTCTTCCTCTGCATGGTGGAGGTCAGATCATCCTACCCATATGTTCGAATGGAGTAACGAACTGTGGTGGAATCTAATATCAGGCTCCACTTCCTCCACCAAATCTATTTCCACTTGCCTTTATTTTCTTTTTCATTTTCTCTTTTCTTTTCTTTTATTTTTCTTTTTCTCTCTCTTTTTTTTTTTAACTTTGGCCAAGTTTGCAAGAATAGACTTGTTGAACCCAAGCCAAATGAACAAAACCCATTTTGAACCCAAATACAATTGAATTTATATATCAATCCCAAATCCATATATAAACTCAACTAAATCAAACTCAACCCAAATAAAGCCAACTAAACCCAATTGGTCTACTTGACCCAAAGTGGCCAATTTGACCTATTTGAGCCAAGTTTTAATTCTACCCAAATTGAATTGAACCAAGTCCATCAAAACCTCCATCATGATTATTGATCACCCTAGGTTGATCAATTGTCATAAATTGAGTCAAACTAAGTCAACCCCTTAACCCATATGAACCCAAACTAAAGCTAAATTAAGCCAAATCCCTTGAAACTAATGATTCATGCCAAATCAAAATCAATATTTGAATATGACTTGACCTTCAATTAAGTCAAACCCAATTGGCCCTCTTGACCCATGTTGACCCAAATTGACCTAAAAGACCAAATTGGGTCAAATCAAAATATAAACCAAATTGATTGCAACCAATGGCTCCAGTTCATTCCAAATTGATTGTTGAAGTTGACCAAAGCCTTGATTGGACCCAATTGAACCCAATTGACTTACTTAGCCAAATTGACCTAAAGGTTCAAGTTGGCCTAAATCAAAACCAAATCCAAATTAATTGAAACCAAAGTCTACAATCATCTTCAATTAGTCAACTTAACCTAAACCAAAACCCAACCCAAGCCAATTTGGCCAATTTGGTCAAATTGGTCAACTTAACCCATTTGACCCAAATGAATTCAAATGAGCCAAAATCAAATCTAAGCTAAACTAAACCAAACCATTTGAACCAAAACATCCCAAATGATCATATGAACTTGACCAAACCCTTGATTTGACCCAATTTGACCAATTGGTCAACTTGACCCAATTTGACCTAAATGAGTCAAATTGAGGCAGACTTAACCAAATCAACTCCAATTAACTTGAAATTTGGGCTATCCCACTTTTGGCTCATTTCAAATCTACCCAAATCAAATCAAATGCCAAATTATCATTCTATCATTGAGTCAAGGGCATCACATGAGACAAATCACCCATGTATATGGTCATTTCCATTCCTTAGCCATTTGGTACTCTCCCAATGGTCCACGGCACTAGGACACTACACCCAAGGGGTGGTTGGGTCATGACCCATGGGAGGTTAAATCACCTCACCCTCAACATTGGAGCATTTGAAACCCATAGGACACCCTTGATTCCTCCTTGGTAGCCACCTCCACACCTTCAACCAACCAAGTCGAGCCAACTCACCTCCTCCTTGCCACCCACAACTCCCTGAGATGGTCGGATGGCCACTAGAAGCCAAACTCGATCCCACCATCTGATTAAGATGAAGAGAGGTATACACCCCCTCATTTCCACTCAAATACATACAAAAATCATTCTTGAGAGGCCTAGCTACCCAAGACAACCGGCTAGAGCCATTCCCTAAGCTCCCAAGCTCATTCCTCGATCAAAAAATGCCATTCCCATCCATCCCAAAATAGAACACTCCCATTTATGACATAACTTCCCTATTTCTCCAGCAAACTCAAATTAAATGTGCACGCACCTTCTTTAGGCCTCGTAGAGCAAGAATGAATCATCTCCCAAGCTTCACAAGCACCAGAGGTGGGACTTCGATCAAAGCTGAGCTCCAAATCATTGGTTTGTGGCCTGAAAATGTGAGGTGATCCAATTGCTATTCAACAAGGCTTCGTCTCCACTAGATGAAGCTTCCTCAATTGTTCGAGCAACCAGTCTTGAGCTCCGGTGAGGTATGCTTCCAAAATGAAATTAACTAAGATTTAACTAATTAATTTAATCACTTAATCAAATTGAAATCATAATCACATTAGACCTTAATTAATTAAATCATGGCATAGATCTTTAGGTGTTTAATAACCTAAAGGAGTTTAATGACATTATGGTTAGTCCACATGTGTGGGAAAATCATAAGAGTAATTAATTAAGTCCTTTAATCTAATTAACTATTAATCATGAGCCAATTGCATTAGACCCCTTTTTTTTTCTTAAGATCATTGCAAGTTTATTTTCCATGGATATCATGTTGGCTCATAATTATTTAATTAATTACTTTAAGGTGACATAGGTGGTTAATTCATCTAATTAAGGGTTCAACTTAATTAACCCATAAAGTCAACTTAATTACATTTCCTTAAATTAAATCAAATCACTAATGTGGGAATGGGTTTAACACAGAAAGTGATGATTTCTCTTCTCCTCTTTAAATCAAATCAAATCCAAAACTTACTTAATAAAGAAGCTTTGGTTTGCTTTAAAGAATCTTATTAGATTTGATTGTCCTTAAGAACTAGTTTGGTTGAATGAATCACATGCTTATATTTGATTGTCCTCTTTCCAATCATTTTAAATTTGGTATGTCATTTGAATTCATGCATCCATCTTTTCAAAATCAAGTAAAATACAATGGATTTTTTTTATGTAAGCTTGCATGTGTTGATTTAATGTAATATATGTGTGGCTTTTATCACTATTAAATCCAAATGTATTTTTCAAAATCTTATAAATGAATAATAATATGTGTTATGATGCTAGTTATAAATACATAAGAAATGCATGTGCTTATAGCTTAAGTGTATGAATGTTGAGTTCTCTTTCCCCTATTCATGTGTTGATTTATATAAGATTGAATGGTAATGGGTATATAGTCTAGACATCAGGAACCTTTTAGCTAGCTAGTAGGTCATTTGATTGCCTCACTTCACTGGTTTGTTACTGGTTGGAAATCAAAGAAGAAATGTTGAATCTAAATTTATTCATTGTTAAAAAAATTTATAAAAAAAACCCTAAACCCTAAACTAAAACCTAAACCTAAACCTAAACCCAAACCCTAAATCCTAACCTAAACCCTAAAACCTAAAACCCAAACCCTAAACCCAACCCAAATCTTAAACTAAATCCAAACCATGCACCCTACCCTAAACCCTAAACCCAACCCTAAAACCTAAACTAAATAAAACCTAAAATAAAATAAATAAATAAAAAAACATAAACCTAAATAAAATAACAAAATAAAATAAATAAAAACCTAAACTAAAACCTAAACCTAAACCTAAATCCTAAACTTAAAGTTAAACCTAAAAAATAAAAATAAAATAAAATAAAATAAATAAAACCTAAACTAAATTAAAAAATAAATAAACCTAAATTGAAAAAGCCTAAATATAATAAAAACTAAACGTAAAATAAAAATAAAATAAACCTAAAATAAAACAAAATTAAAACTAAATAAAAACCTAAACCTAAAAATAAACCTAAAAATAGATAAAAAATAAAACCTAAACCCTAAACTAAAAAAAGAAAACTTAAACCTAAAATAATTAAAATAAAATAAACATAAACCTAAAATAAACTAAAATAAAGAAAACCAAAACATAAAACTAAAATATACTAAACCTAAACCCTAAACTAAATAAAATAAAATAAACTAAATTAAACCTGAACCAAAATAAATAAAATAAATACCTAAACTTAAACCTAAAATTAAAAAATAAAACCTAAACTTAGACAATAAAATAAAAATAAAACTAAACAAATAATTAAGGATAAACCTAAACCTAAACCTAAAAAATATATTAAAATAAAAAAATCCTAAACTAAAATAAATAAACCTAAAATAAATAAACTAAAGTAAATAAAAAAAACCAAAATCAAAATAAAACAACATAAACTAAAGTAAATAAAAAAATAAACTAAATAAATTAAATAAACTTAAAACTATCAGTTTACTTAATTTGAAAACAAAAACCCTAAACCAAAATCCTAAACCTAACCCCAAACTCCCTACCCAAAAACTAACCTAAAACCCTAAACCCTCCCTAAACCTAAACTCCCTACTAAACCCTAAACCCCCTAAACTACCAACCCTCAAACCTAAACCCTAACCTGAGCCCACCCTCCTATACTCCTAAACCTAACCCTCCACTAAACCTCACTCCTCTAAACCTAACCTAAACCCTATAAAAAAACTAAACTAAAAATAACTAACTTAACTAAATAAAATACTAATTAAAATAAAACCTAAAAATAAATATAATAAAAAACTATATTAAAATAAAATAAAATAATAAAATAAAACAAAATTAAAACTATATAAAAAAAACTAAATAATAAAAAATAAAACCTAAAACTAAACTAAAAAAAAAAAGAAAACTTAAACCTAAAATAATTAAAAAAATAAAATAAAACATAAACCTAAAATAAATTAAATAAAATAAAGAAAACCAAAACATAAAACTAAAATATACTAAACTAAACCTAAACTAAATAAAATAAAATAAACTAATTAAACTAAAAAAAAATAAAATAAATAAACTTAAACTAAAATAAAAATAAACCTAAACTAAAATAAAAAATAAAATAAACTAAACAAAATAATAAACTTAAACCTAAACCTAAAAAACATATTAAAATAAAAAACCTAAACGAAAATAAATAAACCTAAAATAAATAAAGTAAAGTAAATAAAAAAACCAAAATAAAAAAAAAACAACATGAACTAAAGTAAATAAAAAAATAAACTAAATAAATTAAATAAACTTAAACTATCAGTTTACTTAATTTAAAACAAAAAAACCTAAACCATACCCTAAATCCAAACCAAAAAACCTATCTTAAAACCCTAAAAAAATCCTACTCCACAAAATCCTAAAACCTAAACCTAAAATAAACCTAAAAAACCAAAATCTTAAACCTAAACCTAACCCAAATAAACAACTAAACCCTAAACCCTAAACCAACCTAAAACTAAACCCTAAACCCTAAACCTAAACTGTAACCCAAAAATAAATAGTGAGCCCACCCAACCCTAAACCCACAAACTCTAAACACTAAAATAAACTAAGTTAAACCTCAAATGGATTAACTAAAAAACCTAAAGAATAAATAAAAAAATGAGTAAATTAAAGAGTAAACTAAAATCTAAACCTAAACCGAAAAATAAAAATAAAATAAACTAGTAAAATAAACTAAAAATAAATAAACAAAAACCTAAACTAAACTAAAAATAAAATGAACCTAATATAAAACCTAAATAAAAACTAAACAATAAAAAATAAATTAAACCTAAAATAAAATAAAATAAAACCTAAATTTAAAAAATAAACCTAAATAAATAAAATAAATAAAAAAAACCTAAAATAAAATAAAAAATAAATAAATAAAATAAACTTAAAACCTAAATAAATATAACCAAATAAAATAAACTAAATAAAATAAAAATAAAATAAATAAAATAAACTAAAATAAATAAAATAAACCTAAAATAAAATAAACCTAAATAAAAATAAAATAAAATAAAACCTAAAAATAATAAACCTAAATAAAAAACTTAAAATAAACTAAAATAAAACACTTAAAATAAATAAACCTAAACTAAATAAACTTAAACCTAATAAAAAAAAAACATAAACCATAACTAAAAACCTAAAATCATAAACCTAATAACAAACCTAAAAAAAATCTAAACTAAAAATAAAATATAAATAAACAAACCTAAATAACCAAAATAAAATAAATATAAATAAACTAAAACTAAAACCTAAAAAAAAAAACATAAATAAAAATAACTAAATAAAATTAAAAATAAATGAAACCTAAAATAATAATAAATAAACCTAAATAAACCTAAAATAAAATGTTTCTAAAATATCACTAAATAAAGATCTAGTAAACCACCTATATCGATCTGGTGGATATGGAGGTGGTGGTACAAAGGCTACAAGGTTAAACCATGGTGGTGGGAGCCTGAGAGAGAGAGAGGCAACTGATGGTGGATCCTGGTTACTAAGGCAGGATATCATACTAGAAATGAAAGAATGGCCATTAAAATAAACATAAAACTAAAAAATAAACTAAACTAAAATAAAGACCTAAACCCTAAATCCTAAACCCTACACTCTAAATCTAAACCCTAACTAAACCTAAACCCACTAAAACCCTAAACCCAAAACCTAAACCCAAACTAAATACCCCAAACTAAATAAATAAATAAACCCAAAATCCTAAATAAAATAAATATAAAATAACCTAAACTAAACCTAAAACTAAATAAAAAATAAAAATAAAATAAAATAAAACTAAACTAAAATAAAATAAATAAAACTTAAAACTAAATAAAATATTAAAATACCTAAAAATAAAATAAAATAAAATAAAACAAATAAAACCTAAAAAAATAATCCTAAAGCAAAATAAAACCAAAACCATAAACTAAAAGAACAAAACCTAAAATAAAACAAATAAAATAAACATCAACCTAAAAAAATAAGCTAAATTAAATAAACCTAAACCTAAACTAAACCTAAAACCCTAAAAAAAAAATAAACTTAAAAATAAAACCTAAAATAAAATAAAAAAAAACCAAACCAAAAATAAACTAAAATAAAATAAAACCAAACTAAACCTAAACTTACTAAAATAAAATAAAAACTAAAATAAATTAAATATAAAATAAAAACCAATAAAATAAAACTAAATAAAATAAAAAATAAAATAAACCTAATAAAATAAAATATAAACTAAAATAAATCTAAATAAAACCAAATAAATAAAAATAAAACCTAAAAAGCTTAAAATACTAAACTAAAATAAAAATATAAAACTAAATTAAATAAACAAAACTAAATAAATAACTAAAAACCCTACCCTCCTAAAACCAACCTGAGCCCTCCTGAACCTACCCTAAAATAAACCCTAACCACAAATAAACCCTAAATAAAAATAAACAATAAACTCTACCCAACTCCTACTAACATGCAACCTTAATCTTGACCCTAAATGTTAAACCCTAAAACCCTAACCCAACCTAAAAACTAAAAAGGCTAAACCTAAAACCCTAAACTGGCCTACCCTAAAAAACCTAAACCTAAAAACCTAAACCTAAAAAAAAACTAAAAAAATAAAAAAATAAAAAAATAAAATAAAATAAATAAAACCTAACCTAAATATAAAATAAAAATAACCTAAACCAAAACCTAAATAAAAAAATAAATTAAAAAATTAAAATAAATTAAAAATAAATAAATAAAAAAATAACTAAACTAAAAAAAATAAAATAAACTAAAAAATAAAACTAAATAAAATTAAACCTAAACTAAATAAAAATAAACCTAAATAAATAAATAAAAATAAATAAACCTAAACTAAATAAACCTAAAAACTACTAAACTAAAAACTTACTAAAATAACTAAATAAAATAAAACTATAAAATAACCTACTACCTAAAACCTAAACATAAACCTACTAAATAAATAAATAAAATAAACCTCTAAACCTAAAACCAAAAATAAAACCTAAACCTAAATAAATAAACCTAAACCTAAAAACTGATCTAAAATTAAAATAAATACTACTAAACTAATAAAACCTAAACCTAAAACTAACTAATACTAAACCTAACACTAAACTATAACCACCTACTTAATCAACCTAAGGCCTAAAAAACCTAAAAATCCATAAACTAAAATAAAAATAATAAATCCTAAACCCTCCAACTACCTCACTACCCTGGGCCCTGAGTAAACTCTAAACCCTGACCCTACTAACCTGAAAACTGACCACAGGCACTGATAAAACCCTAAACCCCCAAACAAAACTTAAACATACTAAATAGACCCAAAAAAATAATTAAACTGAGCCAAAATAAATAAAAATAAAATAAACTTATAAAACCTAACCTAAACTTAAACTAAAAATAAAATAAACTAAATAAAATAAGTAAATTAAAATAAAATAAATATAAATATAAACCTGACCTAAACCTAAAATCCTAAAACTAATTAAAATAAATAAACCTAAACAAACCTAAAATCTAAACTAAAAATCTAAAAAAACCTAAAATGACCTAAAATAAACTAAACTAAATAAAACTAAAAAACCTAAACCTAAAAACCTAAATCTAGGAAACTAAATGAGCTAAAACATAAACCTAAAAATAAAACTACCTAAACTAAAATAAATAAATAATAAAATAAAATAAACCTAATACCTAAATAAAACCTAAAGCTAAAAAAAAAAAACCTAAACCTAACCTAAAACTAAACTAATCTAAACTAAACTAAAATAAACAAATAAAATAAACCTAAACCCAATAAAGGTAAAATAAACTAAAAACTAACTAAACCTAAAAGTTAAAATAAAACCTAAACCTAAAACCTAAACCAAAACTAAAACCTAAAATAAAACCTAAAATAAAGCTAAACCTAAACCTAAATAAATAAAATAAAACTAAACAAATATAAATAAAATAAAACTAAAATAAATAAATAAATAAAACCAAAACCTAAACCTAATCCTAACCTAAACCTAGACTAATGACTAAAATAAATAAAATAAACCTAAATAAACTCTAACAAAATAAAATAAATAAACCTAAAGCAAAAAACCTAAAAACCTAAACCAATAAAAAACCTAAAACCTAAACTAAAAACTAAACCTATAAACCTAAAACCTAAATCTAAATACCCAAACTAAACCTAAAATAAATAATGAAAATAAAACCTAAACTAAAATAATAAAATACCTAAAAAACCCTAAACCTACTAATAAACAAAACTTATAAACTAAAACTAAAATACTAAATAAACCTAAAAAAATAAATAAATAAATAAATAAATAAACTAACTAAACTAAAACCTAAAAAAATAAAACCTAAATGTAAAAAAATTAACTAACCTAAACTAAACCTAAACCTAAAATAATAATCTTAAACTAAAATAAAATAAAATAAACTAAGAAAATAACCTAAACCTAAACTAAATAAATAAAAATAAAACTAAACCTAAATTAAAATAAAATAAAAAAACTAAACCTAAAAAAAAACCTAAATAAAAATAAAACTAAATAAACTAAAAAACCTAAACCTAAACCTAAAATAAAAATGAACCTAAACTAAACTAAAATAAATAAATAAACCTAAACCTAAATAAACTAAAACTAAATAAACCTAAGCCTATACCTAAACCTAAAAATAGATACCTAAACCTAAACTTAAACTAATATTAAAACCTAAACCTAAATAAACTAAAAGCCAAAATAAACTAAATAAAGCATTTTTCCTCTAATTGGTGGATTGGTTGTAACTCCTTGGTTTTTATTGATTTTCTATTTTCTCCTTCGTGGTGATTTCTTGATCTATGGGGGTTGGAGGCGACTTTGCTTTCCTTTGGCCTATTTTCTCTCCTTCCTCATTTACTATTGGTGGTTGGGTGGTCTTCCTTGGTTTTTGCTTCCTTGGTTGTTTGTCTGGCTGGGTGACTACCATATCTTTTTTTTTCATTTTTTTGATGATCTCTAGGAGGGTTATGGTTATGCCTGCTGTTGTTATTTTCCACCTATTTTGGGCTCTATTTTGGGTTAGCCTTTGTTTTGGGCCCCTTCGATATTGGATCCTTTACTAATGAGGTTGGTTGTTGAGTGGCGGATGGTCTCTTCAAGATTTGATTAGCTTTGGTCTTTTCAATACTTTTTGGTTATTTCTCCTGGTTTGTGTTGGGGATTCCTATTGGTTGGCTATTTTCTATTTTGATTGGCATGAAGATAGCTGCTTTATGGTTTTTTCTTTCCTAAATAAACTAAAAGCCAAAATAAACTAAAACCTAAACCCAAAAACCTAAAAATAAATAAATAAAATAAACCTAAATAAATAAAACCTAAATAAAACCTAAACTAAGTAAACTAAACCTAAACCTAAATCTAAACCTAAAACCCTAAAAATAAACCTAAATCTTAATCCCTAAATCCTAAACCCTAAACTAAAACTAAACCCTAAACCTAAAACTGACCTAAACCTAACACTAAAACCATAAAACCCTAAACAAACCTAAAACCTAAACACTAAACCATACCCCAAAACCATAAACCATAAAACTAAACCCTAAAACCTGACCCTAAAACCAAACCTAAACCTGAGCCAAAACCTTAAACCTAAAACCACAAACCTCTAAACCAAACATAAACTAAATAGAACCTAAAAATAAAATAATTAAGAAAATCTAAACCAAATAAAATTAAATAAATAAATAAAATAAAATGTAAAATATAAACCTAAACCTAAACCTAAAATAAATACTAAATTAAAAATTAAATAAATAAATATATAAAACCTAAACATAAAGCTAAAGCTTAAAACTAAATAAAATAAATGAGCTAAACTAAAACCTAAATCTAAGCCTAAACCTAAATTTAAACCTAAAATAAACCTAGACCTAAACTTAAAGTAAACTAAAAACTAAATTAAAACCTAAACCTAAAAACCTAAATCTAAACTTAAATAAACTAAACCAAAACCTAAAAGGCCAACCTAAACCTAAACTAAAATAAATAAAATAAAATAAAAATAAACTGACATAAATATACCTAAAACCTAAACCTAACCTAAATAAAAACCTAAAACTAAAAACCTAAACCTAAAACCTAACTAAACTGGCTAAAATAAAACAAATTGAATAAACCTAAACAATAAAGTAAAACCTAAAATAATAAACTAAAACCTAAACCTAAAAAAGTTAAAATAAAACCTAAACTAAAACCAAAATCTAAACTAAACTAAAACCTAAATAAGATAAACCTAAACCTAAACTAAAATAAATAAAATAAAACTAAAAAATATATAAGTAAAACTAAAATAAAAAAAAAATAAAACCTAAACTAAACAAATAAAATGAAAACTAACAAACCAACTTAAACCTAAACCTAATCCTATGCCTAAACCTAAACCTAAACCTAAACTAGATGAACTAAAAAAATAAATAAATAAACCTAAACCAACAAAATAAAATAAATAAACCTAAAACTAAACCAAAAATAAACCTAAATAAAAACCTAAACCTAAAAAACTAAACTAAACCTAAAACCTAAAATAAACCTAAATAAAACCTAATCCTAAATAAACCTAAACCTAAACCTAAACCAAAATAAATAAATGAAAATAAAACTAAACTAAATAAATAAAATTAAAACCTAAAACCTAAAACCTAAAACTAAAACCTAAAACTAAACCTAAACTAAACTAAATAAACTTAAATAAATAATCCTAAATAAATAAACCTAAACTAAATAAAATAAACCTAAACTAAACTAAAAACCTAAACCAAAAAATAAAACCTAAACGTAAAATAAAAAATTAACTAAAACCTAAACCTAAATAATCTTAAACTAAACTAAAAAAATAAAACCTAAACCTAAATTTAAATAATTAAAAATAAAAACTAAAACATAAACTAAATAAAATAAAACTAAACCTAAAATAAAAACCTAAATAAAAATAAAACTAAATAAACTAAAAAATAAAACCTAAACTAAACCTAAAATAAAAATGAACCTAAGCTAAACTAAAATAAATAAACTAAAACTAAACTAAACCTAAAAATGGATACCTAAACCTAAACTAATAGTAAAACCTAAACCTAAATAAACTAAAAGCTTAAATAAACTAAATAAATCTTTTATCCTCTGATTGGTGGATTGGTTGAAGCTCCTTGGTTTTTATTGATTTTTTATTTTCTCCTTCGTGGTGATTTCTTGATCTATATGGGTTGGAGGTGACTTTACTTTCCTTTGGCCTGTTTTCTCTCCTTCCTCATTTACTATTGGTGGTTGGGTAGTCCTCCTTGGTTTTTGCTTCCTTGGTTGTTTTATGCATTTTGGGTTTTTTTTTTCTTTTTTTTGATGATCTCTAGGAGGGTTGTGGCTATGCCTGCTGTTGTTGTTTTTCCACCTATTTTGGGCTCTATTTTGGGTTAGCCTCTTTTTTGGCTAGCCAACCCCTTCTGATATTGGATCCTTTACTACTGTGGTTGGTTATTGAGTGGCAGTTGTTGATCTCTTCAGGATTTGATTAGCTTTGGTCTTTTCAATACTTTTTAGTTATTTCTTCTAGTTTGTGTTGGGGATTCCTATTGGTTGGCTATTTACTCTTTTGATTGGCATGAGGATGGTTTCTTTGTGGTTTTTTCTTTCCTGATTTGGTTATGTCTAATTTTATTGGTGGCTAATACCTAGTGGATTTTTTCACTACCTGTTGGATTGATAGCATCCCTTTTTTACGGATTGGTGATATTTTGATGGCTAGTTGTTGCTCTCCCTTGCTTGGAGCTTTGATGTCTATTTGAATGATGATTTGTTATTTTTTATTTTTTAGTCTCTTTTGTGCTATTATATTATGCTATGCTTACTTGGCTTGTCCCTTTGAATTCTTCCTTCTGGTGGTGGCTCTGTCACTAACCTTGATGATGTATCTTACGGGCTATTTGTGATTTGGTCTTATGGTTTTGGTTGTTTGTTTGGCTGTTGGCTGGCTAGCTTTTTCTTTAGTTGCTAATGCAGTTTCTAAAATCCTTTGGGCTACTTACTTTTGATGTTCGCTTATATCAAGTATTCTAGCTATGATGTCCCTGATGTTACCCATATATTCTCTTTTGCTTGTAGCATTTCACATGAATGTAACCCTTCTTAGGTAGTTTGGATTCTCATATGCATTGTTGCAGCTTGAGATGATCTTAATTGAGCCTGGGCTTTTCTTTCTCATCTCTCTCTAATTGATTTCTTTATCCTTATCCTTGTTAGCTATGACTATTACCTTTGTAGTGTTTTACAGATTTCTTTTCTGGTTGGAACTTTTAGATGGAATGATCATTATTCAATCAACTTAAGTGTTGTTGATGTGGATCTTCTTCTCTTGCCTCCCAAAAGTGATCTTGAGCAACTATTGTGTCTTTTGACTATATTTTTCTTATCTTGTATAAGTCTTAATCTGTCTTTTCCTCTCTTGCATTTTATGTTGCTTTTCTATTTGTTTTTCTATTGTACATAGATGGGGTATAGCTCTTTGGGTTCCTTGAAGCTCTAAGAGTAGTAGAACTTTAGCTTTTAATAAAATTGTATCCTTTTCTTTTATGGTAATAAAATTAACCTTTCCTTAAAATAAAATAAAAAACCCTAAACCCTAAACCATAAACCTAACCCTAACTAACCTCAAAACACTGTCTAAACCCTAAAACCCTAAACATTAAATCCTAAACTAATCCAGCTCAGTGTAGAACTTTGAGCTTTACCTATTAAGGAAATTGAATCCTTATCTTTTATGGTAATAAAATTCTACCTTAAACCATAAACCCTAACCCTAACCCTAATCTCAAAACCCTAAACCCTAAACCATAAACCCTAACCCTAACCCTAACCTCAAAACCTTAAACCCTAAACCCTAAAACCCTAAACTTAAAACCAGGCCAAGATCCTAATGCCCAGACCCTAACCTGGCCCAAACCCTGATCTGACCCCAACTGGTGGCTCTAAAAAACTGAGCCCTAAGGCTGAGCGCTACCATATCCTCAACCACCCCAGGGCCCTGGCCCTGGGCTTTGGGCCCTCTCAAACCCTGGGCCACACCTACCTGGGCCCTGAGTCTGCTACCCACAACCCACAGGCTCACCACTTACCCTGGGCCCTGGGCCTTACCTAAAAGACCAACCTACCTGCCCTGGGCTAAATCCTGAGCCTGGGATGGGACCTAAACCCCAGGCCCTGGCCCCTGGGCTAAACCTCCACACCCTGGGCCCACAAACCAACTAAAACTAAATAAATAAATAAAAGGCCTAAATCCAAATAATAAAACCTAACTAAACCCTTAAACCTAAACCTGATTAAAGAAACAAACTAAAATAAAAATAAAATAAACATAAATTTAAGATAAATAAATCTCTAAATAAAAGATCCTAAATAAAATAAAACTAAAATATAATAAAATAAAACTAAAAGATAAAATAAAAAATAATTGGATAAAACCACAAAAAAATAAACCTAAAATAAATAAAAAAATGTAACCTAAACTAAGAAAACTAAAGAAAATAAACAAAATAAAATAAACATAAACCTAAATGAAAATAAACTACACTAAAATAAATAAAACCTAAACCCTAAACATTAAACCATAAACCTACAACCTAAACCCTAATCCTAAACCCTAAAACACTAAACCCTAAGCCTAAACCCTAAACCTAAACCCTAAACCCAAAACCCTAAAGCTAAACCCAAAACCCCAAACACTAAACCTAAAACCTGACCCTGGACCCAAAACCCTAAACAAACCCTAAACCCTAAACCCAAAGTCAAAACCCTAAATGCTAAACCCTAAAACCTAAAACTTAAACTAAACTAAAAAAAACGCATTGCTTTCTTTCATGCATTTCTTTTCTGGTATGTCCCAGGTTTATTGGGCTTTACTGGATTTGTTTAAATTTGTCCCATATGTTTGGGATGGGGTTAATTCCATGCTATTTTATTTGCCTTGTTGGATTTCAGTAGGTCTTTCTATTGGTCTTTTATGCTTCTTACCTCTGCCTGGCCTTTTCTGCTATTTTCCTATGGTGGGTCTTCATGCTGATCTAATTAAACCCTTGGACTGCTTAAAATATGGTAGACAGATGGTTCACTTTCATTTGTGTTGAGATTCTCATGACATGGTGCCTAATATGATGACATCTGCATGGGATCCCTTACCCATTCTGCTCTTTCTTTGCTTTCTTTTTTATTATAGGCTTTTTCTTTGGTTTAGGTACTAAGGCTCAAAAGACTTTCAACAAATGGTTGCTATCTGGGTTTGTTGGCTATGATGGCTGATGATTTCACTCCTTTTTTGGTTTGGGTAGCTCTTGTGATGTAACCCTTCAAAGTATGGATGCTCATATTTGCATCACTTATTAGTGTAAGCTGAGCCTTCTTTATCACACTTCCTTATTATCTTTTTTAGTTTATGCTGCTTTCATTTTTCACTCTGTCTATATTACCTTAACAACTCTAATTTTTTTCTAAAATTTTGCAGGTGCAATTCTCTTGTTCTCTTGTAGGTTTGCTCCATAGTGTCATGCATTCTCTCTTCTTGAAGAGCTTTGGCCCTTATCTTCCATTAGCTTATCTTGTTAATCAATTTGTATCTTTTGCTTTCCTTACTCTTTTATTTTACTTTTGGTTGTATTTAGATAGGGGATTTACTCTCTAGGCTGATGGTAGATCTTTGAGTAGTAGTTATGGAGTTTATCCCTTTTAAGGACCTTATAACCCCTTCTTTTGTGGCAATAAAATTCCCCCTATATGGGGTTTCCCAAAAAAAAAAAAAAACTAAAAAAACCTTAAAAATAAAATAAATAAATAAAACTTAAACCTAAATAAAATAAAATAAAATAAAATAAATAAAAAACCTAAACGAAAACCTAAAACCTAAACAAACTTAAAACTAAACTAAAATAAAAATAAAAACTAAACTAAAAAAATAAAATAAATAAAAACCTAAACTAAACTAAAATAAAATAAACCTAAAATAATACATAAACATAAAATAAAATCAACCTAAATATTAAAATAAAACTAAGTACAGACCCTATAATAAACCTAAAATAAAACCTAAAAATAAATAAAATAAACCTAAACTAGGCTAAAATAAAATAAAACCTAAATTAAAATAATATGCCTAAACCTATCTAAAAAATAAACTAAATTAAAATAAATAAACTATTCATAGGCAAAATACTAAACTAAGCTAAACTGAAGCTAAATAATAAAATAAAATAAATAAAATAGACCCTGAAACTGAATTAAAAGAATAAAAACCTAAATAAACCTAAAATAAAACCTAAATACCCTGAAGCACAGAGACAAGGTGAAATAAGAAACCTAAACCTAAAAGATTAAAATTAAAATAAACTAGAATTAAAAAAATAGATGTAAACCTAAAACCTAAATTAAAAAAGCTAAACAAATTTAAATAAACATAAAATAAATAAACTAAATAAAAATAAGAAATAAACCTATATAAAAATATAAAATAAAATAAAAAAACTAATTAAACCTAAAATTATCGATTTCTTTAATTTTTTTATTTTGAAAAAACCCTAAACCCTAAAACCTAAACCCTAAACCTAAAAACTAACCCTAAATAGTAAACCCTAAAAAACCCTTAACCTTAAACTTTAAACTATAATTCCTAAACCCTAAACAAACCATAAATCCTAAACCCTAAACCGTAAACTCTAATCCTTAAACCCTAAACTCTAAACCCTAACCTTATCCCTAACCATAAACCCAAAATCCTAAACCCTAAAGCTCTAAACCTCAAAGCTTAAACTAACCCTAAACCCTAACCTTAAAACCCAAAACCTATAAAAACTATAAACCCTAAACTGCACCTAAACTTGAAACCTAAAACCTTAAACTGAAGTTTAAACACTAAATCTAAAACCTAAACATAAATCTTAACCCTTAAACCCTAAACCTAAAACTAAAACCTAAAACTAATAAACCCTAAACCCTAAACCTTAAACCATAAATCCTAAACCCTAAACCCTAAACCCTAAAACCCTAAATCCTAAAACACTAAACCCTAAACCATAAACCCTAATACCTAAAGCCCAAAACCTACAACCCTAGACCATAAACCCTAAACCCCAAACCTTAAACCCTAAACCTAAACCATAAACCCTAAACCCTAAACCTTAAACCCTAAAAGTCTAAAAACCTAAACTAAAATTGAATAAAACCTAAAAACATAAACCTAAACTGAATAAAACCTAAAAGTAAAATAAATAAAAAACCTAAACTTAAATAAACTAAAAACCTAAAATAAAACCTAAACCTAAACCTAAAAATAAAATCAAATAAAATAAAAACTAAAATAAAATAAAGTCAATAAAAACTTAAACTAAACTAAAAAATAAAATAAACCTAAAATAAAAAAACCTAAATATAATAAAAATACAATAAACATAAAATAAAATAAAATAAAAACTAAATAAATACTTAAACCTAGGTAATCAACCTAAAAATAAAGCCTAAACTTAAATAAAACATAAAACCTACACCCTAAACTAAAGAAAACCTAAATTTAAAATAATTAAAATAAAATAAACATAAACCTAAACTAAAATAAATAAAATCTAAACCTTAACCTTAAACCCTAAATGTTAAAACACTAAACCCTAAACACTAAACATACAACCCTAAACCTACAAGCCTAAACCCTAAACCCTAAAACCCTAAACCCTAACCCCTAAACCCTAAATGCTAAACCCTACACCTTAACCTTAACCCTAAACCCTAAACCATAAATGCAAAAACCCTAAACCTAAAACACTAAACTAACCCTAAACCCTAAACCTTAAACCCTAAACCCTAAACCCTAAATTGTAAACCCTAAACCCTAATCTAACCCTAAACCCTAAGCTAACCCTAAACCCCAAAAACCCTAAACACTAAAGCCTAAAAACCACACCTTAAAAACCAAACCCTAAACCTTAAACCATAAAACTATAAACCCTAAAACCCTATACCCTAAACCGTAAACCCTAAACCCTTAAACCAAAAACTTAACCTAAACTACATAAAACCAAAAAATAAAAAAAATTACCATAAAATAAAAAAATAAAATAAAATAAAAACCTAAACTAGACTAACATAAATAAAAAACCTAAACCTAAAAATAAAAAATAAAAAAACTAAAATAAAATATATAAATAACTAAATTAAGCTAAAAAATAAACTGAACTGAAGAATAAAAAATTAAAATAAAATGAAAACAAAATGTAAAATAAAAATAAAATAAACCTAAAATAAAATATAAAAAAAATTAAATAAAAACCTAAACCTAAAAATAAAAAATAAAACCAAAACCCTAAATTAAAAAAAACTAAACTTAAAATAAACTTAAACTTAAACTAAATTAAACTAAACTAAAATAAATAAAACCTAAACCTAAACCTAAAATAAACTGAACCTAACCCTAAACTTAACTAACTAAAATAAAATAAACTAAAATAAACCAAAACCTAAACAAAAAATAAAACCAAAAAAATAAACCTAAAACTTAAACCTAAACCTAAACATGAAAATAAAAAATAAAACTTAAACCTAAGATAAAATAAATATAAAGCTCAACTAAAAAAAATAAACTAAAATAAACCTAAAAAAATAAATTTAAATAAAAAAATCTAAAATAAACTAAATAAACCTAAAATATAAAATAAACTAAAATAAATAAAAAAATACTAAATATACTAAATAAACTAAACCTACGGGTTTGTAATTTTAAAAAACTTTAAACCCTAAACCTTAAACCTACAACCCTAAAACCCTAAACCCTAAACTAACCCTAAACCCTAAATAAAAAAGTAAACAAAAATTTAAAAAAAAAACCCTAACCTTAAACCCTAAACCCTAAAACTAACCTAAACTTTAAACCCTAAACTCTAAACACTAAACCCTAAACCCTACCAAACCCTAAAATTGACCTATACCTAAACCTAAACCTAAAATAAACTAAAATAAGAAACCTAAACTAAATTAAATAAACCAAAGTAAATAAATAAACTAAATAAAATAAAAATATACATAAATAAAAATAAAATAAATAAAATAATCTAAAATAAATAAAAATAAACTAAAAAAACCTTAACCTAGTGGTTTACTTAATTACAAAAAAACTTTGAAAAAATAAAATAAACAAAAATAAATAAAAATTAAACTAAATTAACCTATACCAACTTGTTTACTTAATTATAAAAAAAACCTTAAACCTTAAATCCTAAACCACCCTAAACTAAACCCTAAACCTAAATCAGAAATCCTAAACTAAAAAAAAAGCATAAACCCTAAAACTCTAAATCCTAAACCCTAAACCCTAAACCCTAAAAGCATAAACCCAAAAACCCTAAACCCTAAACCTAAAGCAAAACCTAAAGTAACTAAATAAATTAAAAAATAAACTTAAACCCTAAAAGATAATAAACCAAAACCTAAACCTAAACCCTAAGAATGGGAAAAACCTTGACAGTAGGAACATCAACGTCAGCCAGGCTCAATTCAGATCTAGTAGTGGAGGCCATGGTTATCGCAGTGTTGGTGGGGGATCTGAAGGTGCTGGTGGACATGGATGTTGTGGTCAGAGCAATGGTGGTTATGGAGGCGGGAGGAGTGACGGCGGTTACAGCCGTGGTGGTGGTAGAGGAAAAATTGAAGATATTATGGTGGATCCCGCTACTCGGGAAGCCAGGGTGGTTCCAATGTGAACTTTAGAATTTAAAGAAAAGCTCATCCGATCTGCTGCTTATGGAACTGGTTCTTTATAGTAGAGACAGTTCTAGTTATCTATGTTTTTGGTTTGCTCTATGCGTGCTCATTTTTTATCTATGTCATCACTAGTGTCTTAGAAAACTTGTTGGGTTACTTAGTTGATGAAATCAAAAAAAAAGAAATGTTGAATCTGAATTTGATCTCTATTAAAAATAAACAAAATACCCTAAACCTTAAACTAAGACCTGAACCGTAAACCCTAAACCTTAAAAATCCTTATCCCCCCCTAAACCATAAAACAAAAAAATCATAAACCCTAAATGCAAAAATCAAAACCCTAAACCCTAAACCTTAAAACCCAAGAAACCCCCACCATAAAAACACCATAAACCCTAAATGCTAAAACTTAAACCCTAAACCCTAAACATTAAACCATAAACCCTAAACCCTAAATGCTAAACTTTAAACCCCAAACCATATATACTAAAAACCTAAAATAAAGCTAAAACCCAAACTTAAATCTAAACCTAAACCTAAAATGAAAAAATAAAAAAATAAAACTAAACAAAATAAAATAAATAAAACCTAAACTAAACTAAAAAAAAAAAACCTAAAATTAAATAAAATTAAAATAAAATAAACCTAAACTAAAATAAAATGATAATTAAATAAAATCTAAATAAAATGAAAATAAAATAAACCTACATAAACTAAAAAAAATAAAATGACCTAAAATAAATAAAATTAAACTAAATTAAACTAAACCTACTTGGTTTGTAATTTTAAAAATAAAATGATAAAAATAAAAAATAAAAAAACACTAACCCTAAACCCTAAAACTAACCCTAAAACTACAACACAAAACACTAAACCCTAAACCCTAAAACCCTGAACCATAAACCCTAAACCCTAAACCCTAAACCCTAAGTCCTAAAACCCTAAATCCTAACCACTAAAAACCAAACCCTAAAATATAACTAGAAATCTAAACTTACAACTAAACCTAAAAAAAAACTAAACATTAAACCCTAAACCCTAAACATAAAAAAAATAAAAATAAAAAAAATAAAAAATAAAAAAAATAAAATAAAAAAAATAAAAAAATAAAAAAAACAAAATAACAAAATAATAAAATAATAATAATAAATAATAAAAAAATAAAAAAATAAAATAAAAAAAAAATAAATAAAACCCTAAACCTTAAAACAAAAAAACCTAAAATCTAAACCTAAACTAAATACTTAAAAAATAAAATAAATAAATAAAATAAACTAAACTAAAAAAATAAAATAAACCTAAAATAAAAACCTAAATATAATAAAGTACAATAAACCTAAAATAAAAAATAAATAAAATAAATACTTAAACCTAATTAATACTAAAAATAAACTAAACTTAAATAACATAAACTAAACTATAAAACCTAAATCTAAAAAGATATATAAAATAAACATAAACTAAACTAAAATAAATAAAATCTAAAAACCTTAAACCCTAAATGTTAAACACTAAACCCTAAACACTAACAACTGACTAAACCTAAACTACCCCACCCTAAACCCTAACTACCACATGATCACCTTAACCTACCTACTCCATATGCACCCTAAAACCTAAATGACCACCCTAAACCTAACTAAACCCTAAACCTAAATCTAAACATCTAATGAATGACCCTAAAAGACCAAAAACAAAAATAAGCCTAAACCACCTCAAACCATAACCTTAAACCTTAAACCATAAAAAACCCTAAACCATAAACTAAACCCTAATAATAACCATAAACCCTAAACCCTAAAATACAAAAAAACTAAACCTAAACTACATAAAACCTAAATAAAAAAAAAACCATAAAATAAATAAAATAAAATAAAATAAAAACCTAAACTAGACTAACATAAATAAAAAATCTAAACCTAAAATAAAAAAATAAAAAATAAAAAAAATAAAATAAAATATATAAAAAACTAAACAAAGTTAAAAAATAAACTGAACTCAAGAATAAAAAACAAAAATAAAATAAAAACTAAATGTAAAATAAAAATAAAATAAACCTAAAATAAAATAAAAAAAATCAAATAGAAACCTAAACCTAAAAATAAAAAATAAAACCAAAAACCTAAATTAAAATAAAAACTAAACCTAAAATAAAATAAAATAAACCTAAACCTAAACTAAATTAAACTAAACTAAAATAAATAAAACCTAAACCTAAACCTAAAATAAACTAAGAAAAACTTAACTAAATAAGATAAAATAACCTAAAATAAACCAAAATAAAAATAAAACCAAAAATAAACCTAAAACTTAAACAAAAAATAATAAAATAGAAACATAAACCTAAACATGAAAATAAAAAATAAAACTTAAACCTAATAAATAAAATAAATATCAATCTCAACTAAAAAAATAAACCTAAACATAAACCTAAACATGAAAATAAATTAAAATAAAAAACCTAAAATAAAATAAATAAACCTAAAATATAAAATAAACTAAAATAAATAAAAAATATACTAAATAAACTTAAACCTACCAGTTTACTTAATTTTAAGATAAAAAAAACTTTAAACACTAAACCTTGAAACCACCCCAAACCCTAAAATACCAAACCTACAAATAAAAATAAAAAAATAAACAAAATTAAAAAAAACCCTAAACCCCTAAAGCCTAAAACTAACCTAAACCCTAAACCTAAACCCTAAAATTGAAACTTAAACCTAAATAAACCTATACATAAAAAATAAACTAAAATAAAAAACCTAAACTAAATTAAATAAACCAAAAGTGAATAAATAAAACTAAATAAAAATAAAAACTAGACATAAATAAAAATAAAATAAACTAAAATAAATAAAAATAAACAAAATAAACCTCAACCTACTGGTTTACTTAATTATAAAAAAACTTTTAAAAAATAAAATAAATTAAGATAAATAAAAATTAAACTAAATAAACCTATACCTACTTGTTTACTTAATTATAAAAAAAAAACCTTAAACCTAATAAACCCTAGACCCTAAACCCTAAACCTACAAATGAACCTTAAAACTAGACCCTAAACCCTAAAAAAGCATAAACCCTAAAACTCTAAACCCTAAACCCTAAAAAACCCTAAACCCTAAAACCTAAAATAAAAAACCCAAAATCCTAAACCCTAAACCCTAAACCCTAACACTAAACCTAAAACCCAAACCCTAAATTGAAACCTAAAGTAACTAAATAAATTAAAAAGAAAAATTAAACCCTAAAAGATAATAAACCAAAACCTAAACCTAAACCCTAAGAATGGGCAAAACCTTGACAGTAAGAACATCACCATCAACTAGGCTCAATTCAGATCTAGCAGTGGAGGTCGTGGTTATCGCAGTGTTGGTGGGGGATCTGAAGGTGCTGATGGACATGGATGTGGTGGTCAGAGCAATGGTGGTTATGGAGGCTGGAGGAGCAACGGCAGTTACAGTCGTGGTGGTGGCAGAGGAAAAAATTGAAGATATTATGGTGGATCCCGCTACTCAGGAAGCCAGGGTGGTTTCAATGTGAACTTTAGAATTTAAAGAAATGCTCATCCGATCTGCTGCTTATGGAACTATGTCTTTATAGTAGAGACAGTTCTAGTTATCTATGTTTTTGATTTTCTTTATGCGTGCTCATTTTTTATCTATGTCATCACTAGTGTCTTAGAAAACTTGTTGTGTTACTTGGTTGATGAAATCGAAAAGAAAAAATGTTGAATCTGAATTTGTTCTCTATTAAAAATAAACAAAAAACCCTAAACCTTAAACTAACACCTGAACCGCAAACCCTAAACCTTAAAAATACTAAACCCCAAACCCTAAACCATAAAACACAAAACCATAAACACTAAATGCTAAAATCTAAGCCCTAATCCCTAAACCTTAAAAACCCAAAACCCTAAACCACAAACCCTAAAACCATAAACTAAACCTAAAACCAAAATAAACTAAACCTTGCTAAACTAAACTAACCTAAACTAAAACTAAACCCCACCCTAAACTAAAAAATCCAAACCTAAATCTAAACTTAAACCTAAAATGAAAAAAATAAAAATAAAACTAAACTAATATAAAATAAATAAAACCTAAAATAAACTAAATAATAAAACCTAAATTAAATAAAATTAAACCTAAACTTAAAATAAAATAAAATAAATAAAATAAAATAAAATAAAATAAAATAAAAATAATACATAAAACTAAAAATAAAATGAACTAAAATAAATAAAATTAAACTAAATTAAACTAAACCCTAGTTTACTTAATTTTAAAAATAAAATGATAAAAATAAAAAATAAAAAAAACCCTAACCCTAAAATAACCCAAAAAACTGCAACCTAAACCACTAAACCCTAAAACCTCCTAAAACCCAACTAAAACCCTAAATCCTAACCTAAAACTAAAACCTAAACCTATAAACCAAAACCTAAAACTTACAATAAACCCTAAACCCTAAACCCCAAATCTTAAACACTAAACCCTAAACCCCAAACACAAAAAACCTAAAAATCTAAACCTAAACTAAATAAAACATTAAAATAAAATAAATAAATAAATAACTTAAACCTAAAAAAATAAAAAATTAAAAAATAATAAAAATCTAAGCTAAAACCTAAACATAAACCTAAAAAATAAAATAATATAAAAATTGAAAACTAAACTAAATCAAAATAAATAAAAACCTAAACTAAACTAAAAAAATTAATCTTAAAAATAAAAACCTAAATAAAATAAAAACTAAACATAAATATAAATAAAATTAGCCTCAAATAAAATAAAATAAAAATCTAAACCTAAAATAAACAAAATAAAATAAACCTAAACCTAAACTCAAATAAACTAAAATAAAACAAATAAAATCTAAACCTAAAATAAATGAAACCTACCTAAACTAAATAAATAAAATAAACTAAAATAAACCTAAACCTAAACTAAAAAAATAAAATAAAAATAAACCTAAAATAAAAACCTAAAACATAAACCTAAGAAAATGAAATAAAAACCTAAACCTAAAAACTAAAATAAATAAACTAAACTAAAATAAATAAACTAAACTAAGTAAAATGAAAATAAACCCAAGAATAAAATAAAATAAAAAACCTAAACTAAACAAAAATAAATAAACCTAAGAATAAAAACCTAAATAAAATAAAAACTAAACATAAAATAAAAATAAAATAAACAAAAAATAAACCTAAAATAAAATAAAATAAAAATTAGATAAAAAAAGTAAATGATAAACCTAAAATGAAACCTAAAAAAAACCTAATCCTAATAAAATAAAATAAAATAAACTAAAACTAAAACCTAAACTAAACTAAAAATAAAAGATAATAAAAATAAAACTAAATTAAAATAAAATAAATAAAACCCAAACTAAACTAAAAATAAAATAAACCTAAAAATAAAAGAATAAATAAAATAAAAATTAAACTAAAATAAAAATAAATAAATAAAATAAAATAAATAAATAAAAAATAAACTAATTAAACCTAAAGTATTGGTTTTTTTAATTTTTTTTTTTTAAAAAAAAACTCTAAACCCTAAACCCTAAACCTTAAACCCTAAATCCGAAACCCTAAAACCTAAAGTAACCAAATAAATTAAAAAATAATGCTAAACCCTAAAACCTAATAAACCAAAACTCAAACATAAACCATAAGAGCTAAACCGTAGAACATCATCATCAACCAGCTCAGAATCTGACGGTAAGGTGGAAGCGGTGATTATCAGATTCATGGTGGGGATCCGAGGTGATAGATATGGAGGTGGTAGTCAGCAATGGTGGTTATGGAGGCGAGGGCGGAGGCCTGATTGTGGTGGGGGGTGTAGGGAGAGATCGGGGATATGATGGTGGATCCCGCTACTCGAGAGGACGAGGTGGCTCTAATGGGAATTGGATAAGCTGAAGAATGGCTGATTCGATCTATTGCTTTTGGAACTGTCTTTACAGTAGAGACTTCTCTACTTATTTAGGGTTTTTGATTTGTTCTATACGTGCTCATTTTTAATCTATGTCATTGTTTATGTCTTAAAAAAATTCGTGTGTTACTTGGTTGATAAAATCTTAAAGAAGAAATGTTGAACTGATTTTATTCTCTGTTAAAATAATAATAATAATAAAAACCCTAAACCCTAAACCTAAAACCTAAACCCTAAACACTTAACCCTAAAAACCCTAAACCCTAAACTCAAAACTAATAATCCACAAAACATCCTACAACTTAACCACCCAAACCTATACTAACCTAAACCCTAACTAACCATAAACTTTAAACCCTAAACCTATAACCCTAAATTGTAAACCAAACTAAAACTAAATAAAACCCAAAAACCATAAACCCAAATACATTAAATAAACTAAACTAACCCTAAATTTTAACCATAAACCCTAAACAATAAAACCCTAAACCCTAAATACACTAAACACTAAACTAACCTATAAACCTCCCTAACCTAAATAAAATAAACCCAAACCCTAAACCCTAAACTAACTAAACTTGAACCTAAACTAAATAAACCTAAAAATAAAATAAATAAAACCTAAACCTAAAGCTAAAATAAAATAAAAATAAAAAACTAATAAAAAAAAAACCTAAATAAAATAAAAAATGTAAAATAAAAATAAAATAAACTTAAAATAAACCTAAAAATAAATAAAAAATGAAACCTAAACCCTAAACTAAAAAAAATCTAAACTTAAAATAAAAATAAAATAAACAAAATAAGATAAACCTAAACATAAATAAAAATAAACTAAGCTAAAATAAATAAAGCCTTTACCTAAACCTAAAATAAACTAAACCTAATCCATACAACAACAATAATAACAAGCCTTAATCCCACTAGGTGGGGTCGGCTACATGAATCCTTTGTCTCCATTATGTCCTATTATATGTCAAATTCTCATTTAATTCAAGTATATTAAGATCATTTTTATACATCTTAACCAAGTCTTTTAGGTCTACCTCACCTTTCTTAACATAAGACAAATCTAATGCATCTACTCTTAATCGTCATCGGCGGACACTTTATGTGGCCAAACCATCTAAGGTGACTCTCCCTAATCTTATCTACCACTTGAGCTACTCCAACTTTTTCCTGAACAGACTCATTTTGCATTCTATCTCTAAGAGTAAAGCCACTAATCCACCTGAGCATCCTCATCTCTATAACACTTAACTTAGTCTTATGCTTCTCTTTTATTGGCCAACATTGCATATAAGTCATTGCGGTCTTACCACCATCTTATAAAATTTTCCCTTAAGTTTAAGGGGAACTTTTCTATCATATAATAGGCGGATGCATTCTCCACTTCAACCATCCAACTTGAATTGTACTAATAACATCTCCATCTATTTCACCATCATTTTGAACAATAGAGCCTAAATATCTCGCTCACTCTTATTAATGACTTGATCACCTAAAGTCACAACCACTAAAACTTCTACAACTAAAATTACACTCCATATATTCAGTTTAGATCTACTTAAATGAAAACCTTTAGACTCTAAAGTTGACCTCCATAATTCAAGTTTTTGTTGGACTCCCTCTCTAGTCTTATTAACAAGAAGAATGCCATAAGCCAAAAGCATACACCAAGGTACATCTTCTTATAAATGCTGCGTAAGAGCATCCATAACTAAAGTAAAAAAAGATAAGGGCTTAATGTTGATCCTTGATGTAATCCAACTGAAATAGGAAAATATTTTGTCAATCCTCCTTGTGTTTGGACACAAGTTATAGCTCTAGTATACATATCCTTAATGACTTGAATATAACAAATATTAACTCCTTTCTGTTCTAGAACTCTCCAAAGAACATCTCTTGAGACTTTATCATAAGCTTTCTCTAAATCAATAAATATCATATGTAGATCCTTCTTACTTTCTCTATGCTTCTCCATCAAACCTCTTAACAAATGTATAGCATCCATAGTAGATCTACATGGAATGAAACCAAACTGATTGTGAGAAACTTCGTATCACATAACTATGTTCAATTACTCTCTCCCATAATTTTAATGTATGGCACATTAACTTAATTCCTCTATAATTTGAACTCTTGTGCATCACCTTTATTCTTAAATATAGGAACCAACAAACTCTTTCTCCACTCATCGGCATCTTTTTTGGTCTTTAAAATAACATTAAAAGATTTGTAAGCCAAAAATTCCTTTATCTCCTAAACATTTCCACACTTTGGAATATTATCCGGTCCTCTTGGTTTTCCACATTTCATTTTCTTTAAAGCTTCACTAACTTCAAATTTACTAATACGATGATAAAAATGAAATTCTCTATTTTTGTTTAGGGTATTAAGGTTGCTAAAATCAATCGTACTTTCAGATCCTTCATTGAAAAGTTTATCAAAATACCTCATCTACCTATTTTCAATATCTTTTTCTAAGAAAAGCACTTTATTATTTTCATCCTTAATACCCCTCACTTGAACTATGTCTTTACTTCTCCTATCTCTTTGGTTGGCTAACTTATACATACATCTTTCACCTTCTTTGGTATCTAATCTATTGTATAAATCACTAAAAGCTAAATTTTGCATCATATATTGCTTTCTTAGAATCTCTGAAACCACTTTATATCTTTCCCAATTCTCTACATTAATTTTAAACATAATTCTATCTATCTAGTTCTTATAACATTTCTTACTTTTTTATCTTTTCACACTACACCATTTTCATTGCTTTCACATCCAAAGTTTAAAATATATCCCTCCTTGGCGCTTTCTAAACCCTTTATTTTTCTTGCTCTTAAAATATTTATCTTTATGCATAAATCTTTAATTCCATCTAATTTCAGAAAATACCTATATTAAGATCCTAATCTATTTATTTTCATGGACTAATTCTTGTCTCTAATGTGGGAATCTATTTAATTTCTTCTATTATTTATATCTTTAAATAAATGATTTAATATGTCGTATTATTTTAAAAATTTTTCATTTGTAAATCTGATTCTTTTTTATAAATAAACACTAAACATAACTAAATAAAATAAAATAAACTAAAATAGACCTCCCAAACTAAATAATTAAACCTAAAAATAAACCTAAAATAATAACTTAAACTAAATAAAGTAAAAAAATAAAATATAAAGAAAACCTAAACCTAAATAAAATAAAAAAAATAAAATAAGAAATAAAAACAAAACTACAACCTAAACTAGCATTAAAAAAAGGAAAATAAAATAAAAATTAAAAAATAAACTATAATAAAACAAATAAAAAATGAAAATAAACTAAAAAAATAAAAAACCTACATAAAATAAAAACTAAACCTAAAATAAAAATATAAACCTAAAACAAAAACTAAATAAAACCTAAATAAATAAAACTTAAAAATAAATAAAAAATAAAACCTAAACCTAAATAAAAAATTAAACCTAAAATAAAATAAAATAAGCATTAAACCTAAACTAAGATAAATTAAATAAAATAAATAAAAAAACCTAAACTAAAATAAACCCTAACCTGAAAAATAAAATAAAATAAACAAAATAAATGTAAACCTAAATAAAATAAAGTAAAATAAACCTAAAATAAACTAAAAAACTAAAAAATAAAACCTAAACTAAATAAAATAAAAAAATAAAACTAAACCTAAAAGATAAAATAAAAATAAAATAAGAAAATAAACTAAATAGCTTAAATAAAAAATAAATATAAATAAAAATAAACTAAAATAAATAAACAAAATAAAAGACTAAAATAAAATAAAAATAAATAAAATAAAAATAAAAAAAATAAAATAAACTAAAATAAAATAAATAAATAAAACCTACAGTTTAAATAAATAAAACCCAAACCCTAAAAAAAAACCTAATATAAGGCTACTAAAAAAAAAATAAACTAAAACAGACAAACCTAAAATAAAACCTAAAAATAAACTAAACCACAGAAACCTAAACTAAACCTGATCAAAACCCTAAATCAAACTAAACTAAACAAACCCACAAAATAAAAGGCAAAAATAAAATAAAAGGCTAAAAACTAAAATTAAAACTAAAACCACAAATAAAATCAAAACCTAGAAAAAATAGTAAACCTAAATAAATAAAATCTAAAAAACTTAAGAAATAAAATAAATAAAACTAAGAAAATAAAATAAATGAAAAACTAAAATAAAATAAAATAAAAATAAAAATGAACTAAAACCTAAATAAACCTAAGAAATAAAAATAAAATAAAAGATAAAAATAATTAAAATAAAATAAAGTAAAAAACTAAATAAAATAAAATAAAGAATAAAACTCCTTTAAAATAAAATAAAAAAAAAAATAAAATAAACCTAAAATAAAACTAAAATAAAAATAAAGGCTAAAAATAAATAAATAAAGAAAATAAAATAAAATAAACCTTAAAAAATAAAACTTAAACCTAAAATAAAATAAACAAAATAAAATAAACAACCCTAAGCTAAAGAATAAAATAAACTAAAAAAAATAAAACTAAACTAAAACTAAAATAGATAAAATAAATAAAATAAACCTAACTAGGCTAAAAATAAAACTAAAGAATAAAATAAATAAAACCACAAAACCTAAACTAAAATAAAATAAAACTTGAAGCAAACTTAAAATAAAAAT